>JAJGRW010000905.1:0-97723 GCA_025461045.1 Carex parvula
ATTATATACTCTGGTCCCCCACTAATAATATGATCCTCACTAATTATTATTTAAAAGATATTATATGCTCCCCACTAATTATATGATCTCCACTAAGTATTATTTTAAAATCCCTACAACACTCTTCTTTTATGGTCCATGGTCCCCACTGATTATATGGTCCCCTTTCTCAGTCCTCGCATTCGTTCCCGCGTCAACCTTCATGGATATAATAAGATAGTAACACTTGAAAAATAAGATATTATGCTTTGATGTGTAACTTGTTATGATCATCCATATTCCAGCCCCCCAATCGTCCCTGTGTGAACCTCTAATGAAGTAGTGGGAACTCCGTATCACTGCATCAACCTTCTCCAATTGTTCTTGTGTCAAAATTCTTCTAACAAAAATAGTTGACCACATAGGTATAAATACTTCAGTGCATAGGTATAAATACTTGCAGTACTTGATATTAATACTTTCAGACATCATTCAGTGTCATATGTAAAAAATACTTCGAAGTATAGGTATAAATACCTGCACGACGAGTTAAATACTTGTGTGTCGACGAGCCCGAAAGTACGTCATCATGGATCTCATTTGAAAGAGAAAATTGCGTAGAAGACGTTCGTGGTTTTACATCACAAAATTTTTCACAATCGTCAGAAATATGAACGAGATTGAACGAAGAAAAAAAAACATCTCTAAAAAGTGTATGGTCCCCTTAGTAGTTTGAGTGGTCCCCACAGATATTTATAGTGAGGGTATGTTTGGGAGATTTGGTTGGAGAAATAATATTTATGTAAATATTGTTCACCTGATAGGTATAAATACTTCCGTGCATATGTATTAATACTTTAAAAAAAAAATCAGTGTTGGCAGTTTTTGCGTCCCCCAGATAGTTATGATAGTTATGGTGCGGTACAGTGCAGGAACTGTACGCAAGTACTGTTATCAACTTTCTTTTTTAATATACAAAAAGTCATTTTTGAACTAAAATTAATAACTTAAATCTAAAACATTTTTTTGTCCAGTAACACACTAAGAAATAGTTTAATTTTTTTATACCCAAAAAATCTTGTCTGAAAAATATTTCGTGTACTTCTAGTACATCTAAATTATAAATACGTTATCTATTTTTTGATGTTTCTTCTAATATATTCAAATTATAAGTTTTTGAAAATTAATAAAAGAGAATCAATTTTCGACTCTACGCATGATGTCATAACTGAAAATTAATAAAAGGGACTCATTTGCGGACATGTCAAATTTGAAATTTCTAAATTTCGTGATTATTTGATTTATTTATTTTTATGAATGGTATATTTAAAAATTTCGGCATTTCACCTGCCCTAGCTTTGTTATACTTCCAATTAATACTAGAGTGAAAGTCTTTCTAGGTCAAGGTCAGATTTCGCCCGAAGTCCCCACAGCCCCCAAGAACTTGAGAGTTGAACGGATTAGTTGTCATCTCCCAGATAGTTTGCGGTTAAATACTTAATTAAAACAAACATGAAATTAGATATTTCATCTTAATTAAACATTACAATCCAAATCACCACCAAATACTTCCAATCCGACCAATCCTCTAGTATGGATAAGGTTTTGTTGTCAAAAGGAAAATATCTGAACAAGGAGATATTATCTCATTGACTCAGAATAAGGTTGGTCTGAAAAGTTGAAAACAACTAAAATGAGGGCCGTTACAAACTTACAATTAGAGTTGGGGCCGCCAAAGTTGACCCCTTCAAGATGGGAACAGCTTGGGTCCGATGGATTTATGGACCGTCCGATCCACTTTAAGATTCATGCACACAAATTTTAAAGCAACTCAAAAGTTAGATACAAATCTTAAAACAGATCGGACGGTCAGTAGAAACCCATCAAACTTACTTTTGAGTCCGATGGGCATCGGACCCAACTGTTCACCTTCAAGATTGCTAGGCAATCTGGCCAGAAACACACCGCAAGACAAAAGGTCGAAAAGAGATCTCACAACTTCCCCAATAGAAAACAAAATTACATATCGCGGGACCAGGAGTTCCAAAATTACTGTTCGGATTCGTATGACATTTACAAAAGCCATCAAAATAGAAATGAGGGCTAATTGTTGGAAATCTTCCAAAATTACCTTCCAGAAAACCAATAGTGGCCAAACATGCATTCTCCTGAGAATGTCAAAATTAGCAAAAAATATTAGCCTGATCAGCTTCCTGAAATTAGCAACCTGGTTCTCTTTTGTGCTTTAGAGATGGCTTCTAGATGAATTGAATCTCTATCATGCTTCCCAGCTGTGCTTTTTATACTGGTAAGGCTTTCCATGACAGTTACCATAACATCTGAGATATCGTTGCTGGATTTGGAAGATCGTTTTCCATAGGTTGATTCAAACTCGTTCGATTTCTCAGCAGCCTTTTGAAGTACACTTGCAGGAATTCCTGTTTAGCACAAAACGAGAATGCGTATCAGTACAAAAATCAGAGATCTAATGTGAATAAAGGAATTATCATGTAAGTACACTTGCCCAAATATAAATGCCATATGCACTTCTATCCATAAATTTGATTCAGTGCGAGGGGAAAAGCACAAACACAGACAATTAAAGACTAATTTGGGAACTACCTGCTAATCGTGCCACATTGACACCATAACTTTTGGGACAAGAACCAGATGTGAGCCGGTACAGAAAAGTGACTTCCTCAAAGCCTCCTTCCCCTATCCCAACTTGGCAAGCCATATGACATAATGCAATCTACCAAAGGAAGCATACAGACAGTATGTCAGAGTTCAGACAGTATGCAAGCGCTAACCGACAGATCAGATAAACTGTAGCAAAAAAATAAAAAGCAAATACCTTCTTATCTTTCTCATAGTCCACTGCTAATCTATGGTAATGTGTGGAAAATAAACCACGGCATTGCACGTGACGGACGAGATACTCCAGAACAGATGCACTGTTAATTAAGAAAAGGGATAACAGTAAAAATATAGTCATGTAAACACAGAGAGGGGGGGAGGGGGGGGGTGTTGACTTACGCAATGGCTTGTCCATCAGATGTAGATGTGCCCCGGCCAAGCTCATCTAAAACCACCAGGGAGTTTCTAGTAGCAGCAGACTGCAAGGAAAATTCATAATCCAGAAAATAAATTACAACCTAACTAACACAGAAATTTACTGACAATATTTTAAAATGCAAAAAGAATAGAAGAACAAACCAGCATTGAAGCAGTCTCAGTTAGTTCAACAAGGAATGTGCTCTGTCCTGCCATTATATGATCCCTTGCTCCCATCCGCACAAATATTCTATCAACGAGAGACAGCTCAAACCTCTCTGCCGGCACGTCTGCACCAATATGGGCCAGGATAACAGCCATACAGACCTGACGTAAGAGAGTTGACTTTCCACCCATGTTGGGCCCTGTTAGAAGAATGAAGCTGGCATCACCCGGCCCACTACCAATCTTAACATTGTTTGGCACGAATGACCCCTTGCCTAAAGAGTCACTACGTAATATTGGATGACCAAGGGATTTCGCATATAAAGAAGGAACACCATTGGTGGAATCGCTTGCTTTATTTATGATTGGACGGCATGTGGGGCCCTCATAGTAGTCACCGGCAATAGCAAGGCTGATCAACACATCTAGCTCTGCATATTTTCACCAGGGATTTGATTTAAGAATCGGAGATGAAAAGTTGATGCCAAAATAAACAAGCTAGTTGGTTTTACTTCTGATTTATATTATAGGAATTAATCTTTAAAACTCAACACTTGAAATTACTGAGAAGACTGCTACCTGCAGTAACAGAAACCAACTGTCTCCATCTACAGTGGTTCTCGCTAAACTGCTGGATCAATCTCTGAAGAATTCCTTTCAAACTTTTGTCCTTCTCTTCCTCTGCTCGAGAAAGTTCTTGCAACATATCTTTTATTTTGGGTGTCCAGTACCGAAAATATCCCTAATTTGTAAGAAATGAAAGAAACAAATTATTATAAAAAGAAGTGGTAACACAGTTAACTGATATATGCACCACACATACCTTCTTTGAAGACTGCAATGTATAGTTACGAGGAACAGATCCTCCTAAGCTCTCAGGCACCTCAAGTAAATACACGTCTTTTCCCACATTTACAAAATTTATCTGCAACAGAGAGACGTAAAGCATAAAATGCCAGCCTATGTAATGACTTTATAGATACTTTAATGGTATGCATGTCATACATACCGAGGAATCCCCCAACAACTTGCGTTGCTCCTTCAGATACTTTGTAAGACTAGATTGAATCTCCTTTATGGTATTAGAAGCAGTGTCATAATCCACATCACAGCCTTCATGGGGGATGATACGACCAGTACGCTCAGCCTCTGACCAATCAAATGCATCTCTGAAATGATCCAGAAGATCTGATAATTCTGGTAATCCTTTACCTGCATAATATAAATACAGAAGATGAAATAAATCACAAGTCAATTTTGCAGAGAAATATAGAGATTGTGGTGGACAAGAACTATACCTGGTGTCAGCAAATGATGGAATAGAGTAGACTCAGCAAGGGACAGAAGTGAGGTAAGAGAGCAGCAAGCTTTTAACATAAGCTGGCAACCCCTCAGAGCAGAGACAAATTCCAAAAGCTGCTTCCTTGATGCATCTTCATATAGTATAGCCCTCTTTGCACTAGATCCATTTCCCTCACTTTAATATAATAAAAGGACAATGTTTAGGCAATTATTAATTAACACAGAACAATATTGATGCATTAATACACTGAATTAGACATGGTGTTATAGTGTACTGATCAGCAGATTTAAACCAGATTGAAAAAAGACGTGCGAGCAAGCGCTCCATATCTGCAAGCCTAGTAAGTTCCTTCCTGAAACCAAGTGTGGCAGAGAGGCCTGCACCCTGATATAAATTAAAGGGAAAAATCAGAAAGTTGAAACCAGTTTAGTCAGACAAGTTGGGACCTATGGTTGTTGATTGAGGTAAACAATATACGTATTTTGATAATACAAGTAAGGCGGACAAAAGACATATCCCCGAAATGGATGTATACCAGGGAATGCACGTTGAATGTTTACTTACTAGATAATCAATTATCTCTAAACCATCAATTGAATATCCATAATCTTCTTCCTTACCTCATTCTTTGGATGGAAGAGAAACCAAAGGCTTAGACTTCCCTAATCTTAACCTTAATGGAATTACTTACCCTTGAACATTGGATAAGGGGAGACTGACGGATGGAGAATTACCTACCCTTCTACCAGTTGGAAATAATCTGTGAGCTGCATCTAAAAATTTATTTCAAACCTTAACTGGCTAATTTTATTTCAAACTCACTCCAAAGAATAAAAGAAAAAGATAACTGCAGCTTCTTTTGAAACAAACCAGTTAACTTGAAAGAGCATACAAACATTTATGTCGAATTTCAAGGAAATCATTGTTATTGCGTTGTTGAACTGATATTATTTGAGTTTAAGGCCACATTTAAAAACAAGTTACCTTGAAAGATGCAATTGCATCTTGCCTTTCCAAAATAGCCTTTCTGTCATACAGAGGCCGAGCAAGCCATCTCTTTAGCAGCCTCTTCCCAAATGGGGTTACACAGTGATCCAACTGTGCAAACAGTGTCCTGCAATTACCAACAGAAAACAATCATAAAATAAAATAATTTAACCTTGACCAAACAAACTATCTTAAAAAAAACAACCAACAAGCAAAATATTTCAAATTATAATTACCCAGAAGATCCACCACTCATGTTCTCCAACACCTCAAGATTTTCAAGTGCAGAAGAATCAAGGACCATGTACTTCTGAATACTTCCACCAAGGGCCCCGCATGGAAGATGAACGAACTCAGCACATTTGATTAACTTCTCATCTAGAAAAGCTTGCCTTAGGTAGAACAAACAACCACCAAGAGCCGAAAGGGCGCATGAGCTGTTATTTCCTGAACTTACCAGCTCTGTTAAAACTTGTGGTAATGCGTCAGATTCACCTTCAATGGAGCCATAATATCTTTTCACCTGTTCTATGGTTTTCTCGGTGTCCCAAAATTCTATGGACGGGACCAACTCATTTATCAAAGGATCTCTTGTGTTATTCTTGAGTGCCTTTTCAGTTTCAGGTTTTAGTGTATTGGAAGGTTTTATTATCTCCACTGGCCTTAACTCGGATAAAATTGAGCATAAATAATGGCGGTCAGAATCATCTTCAAACTGACAAAAAGTAAATGAAAAAGGAAACTTTTTATCAGAATAAAATCCATATAAAAACGAGCAAAACAGGAAACTAGGGTTGTAGCAGTTAAAAACCTGTCCGACAACAAATTTGCCAGTAGAAACATCAACTAAGCAAATGCCTATAACAGTCTCCTTTTCCCTATCTTTCTCAGTAGAATTTTCAGAAATTGACATCAGGTAAGCTGCATCTGGGTTGGTTAGCAGTGTTTCTCCGTCAGTCAGTGTCCCCTTTGTGACCACAGCACATATTTCACGCCTCACAACCTTACAATAATGAAAAATAATACTTCAAACAATGATCCCTCAACAGTTAATAGTAGGAAGTGATTTTTGAACACCAAAACTGTTATTACCAAAAGCAACACCAATATGCCTTGGTAATATCATGACTTTGCTTGATGTGCATTGTATTCCGTAAATGGCCTTTCCCGACCCAACATATTGTTATAGCCATTTGATCCAATGTATTTCTCAGGTCTGGTATACCTTTTGCAGCTTATTAAGATAGCAGATCACTATTGCCATGTGGTTTTACTTGGGATGGATCTTGAGTGGTTACCAACCCTTGAGAAATTGTGCACCATGACATGTTATTTAAGAATTTTTCTTAATTTTAATGAAAAACAAACACAAGGAAATTAATACCGAATGTACGACTAACCTTGTCTTTAGAACCCAATTCCTTGCGCCGAATCTCAAGCTGCTCAGGTGTTTCTGTCTGCTCCACAACAAGCACTCTATAGCCCTGAGAAAAGAGAGAGTATTTTTTAGTTCTCTGATTTCTAAATCAAAATTAAAACTGGTAGATAGATATCATCCACATGCAAACCTTTCTAGCTAACTTGTCTACATTCAGAGAGAGATTCTTCTCTGGAAACCCACAGTGAGGCTGTTCTCCCTAGATTGTTAAAAAGAAAAGACAAAGAAACAGAGCTTAATGTTTTAAGTGAAATAGAAGACATGTATGAATTATGAAAGATTAAACCAGGGCTGGGAATTGTTTCTTTCTCTTATTCTTGTAGCTTCTACAAGAAAGACTCGGAAAATGGACATCAGAATAAAGCCAACTTTTTGGAAAATAATCAAACAAGATGTGCTAATTGGAATTAAACATTTACCATGATCAGATAATATTCTAACAAAGGTTGTAACATAAATCAGGCGCTGCTAGTGAACTGTATTATAAAAACTAAAGAAGAAAAAAAGACCACACCAGAGTCAGATTTTACCACCTTATTGTGAAATGGAAATAAATTAAAATATTAGCTTTAAAAAACAACTAAGAAAAAAAAGCACCTTCATGTATTGGAGATCAAGCTCCTTGGCGCCAATATGAGCATCCATTTCAAATAATTCATAGAATTTCCCCATCTACCAACAAAGAGAAGAATGCAGCAATAAATTTTGCAATCATATATATGTGCAAAAACTAAATTATAGACGTTAACCAAAAGGAGGTTATAAGATGCTTACCTTGAAGAAAAGGACCTTATCCATGTGCTGTGACTTGAATTCCCACCATTGCCTCTGTTGATGACTAGAATAAGTAATTTTGTATAAGCCAGTGTGGCTAGAAAATTGCAAATTTTGAAAGAAAAAAAAAATACCTGTCCTCCAGACAAACTCTTTAAGAAATCAGGAGGCAGGTACAGAGTTCGAGGATCATAATTCACATGGTCAGGCCTTCTCCCCTTTGCATCTTTTTTCCCTCTAGAAAATGCAGCAGTACAAAGACGTATATTAAGAATGGATTTTAGCAACCAAATTCAATGGTTGACCACATTTGCAAATACCCCAAATTTTCATATTTTCCAAGTGAAGCCCCAACAATTTCAACATATTCCAAACGACACCCAAGGTAAAACCAAAGTTTTAAGTTGAGAAAAAAGATCACTATATTGTCCATAGGCTATAAAGTTCCAGATTAAATCAAAGAAATTATTTTATGATGAGTTCCCACAACCTAAGAATAAATATCCAGATTAGCAATTATTTTAGTTCAATTTTGTGATAAAGCTTATAGAGTTAGGCTGCAAAATAATAATACTTTAAGCAAGTACCTTTTCAATTAGAATAATATAACTGTTTAGTACTCTCTGCAAGCATCTCAAAGGATACTGGCATAGTTGCACACATACGGCTAGGGGTGCAAACGGATCGGATACGGATCGGATAGTGGTAAAACCATATCCATATCCACTTCTATTTTCGGGTACGAATACGGATCGGATATTAAACGGATACGGATATGGATCGGATATTAAACGGATTAGAATACGGATCGGATATTAACCGATACGAATACGGATCGGATATTAATGGTACGAATACGGATACATAATTCGGATATTGTAACAAAATTAACTTATTATTCAACAAATTATTTTTATAATTAGAAAATAAAAACAACATAATATACGGATGTAATTAGATAAATTAATTTGGTAAATCTTCCCAGCGACCGGTATCTTATAATAATTTATGATTTATCATTGTATCAGAAACTAATTTGGTTCACCGTGGAACTATTAACTATCTTAGAAACCAACAAATGAATTAAATAGTGGTTTGATTCAATTAAATATGTATCAGGCGTGTGAGTCTCTATTTCGTTTTCCCAAAAAACCAATTAATGGGACAGCTGTTAGGTGGAGAAAGATTGAACTCAATAGTTGTTCGGAGACCGGGATTATTTCGGATATCCGAAAAATTAAAATATATGGATACTATCCGTATCTGTATCCGTATCCAATTCCGAAACCGTATCCGTTGAATCCGTATCCGCATCCGCAACTATCTGTATCCGAATATCCGAATCCGTAAAAATTCGGATATGGATCCGGATTCAGACGGATAATATCCGACCCGTTTGCACCCCTACACATACCAAATGTTAGGCACAATTTCAAATATGTATAATTACCAATGCTACTTTTGTTAGGGTTATCTATGATGTATTCTGGACAAAATAAACTCACTCTCTAAGAAATCTAAATTTCTCAGCTTCACGGTTTCCAAACCGCTCAGCGACGTCTCCACTTAGATTGTTATCAGTCATAGCCTTGGCATTAGAACCTGAATGATCCAAACAAAAATCCCAAGTTAATAGGTTATTCCAACTGTACGGTAAAGTAATAAAACTATAAATCATTATCAAGGCAGTCAAGGAAACAAGGCGCACTTGAAGCACAAAAGTCCACGTGATGCGCAAAGAAAAGCACACGTGTGAGTAACATGATACATTGACTGTTTTATTATGGCAAGATAACTTCCATAAGCATAAAAATACTAAGAAAACATGAATTTATCATGATAATGTATTGCTTATGCAATCTATCTTAATTACCAAATTGAAAACATGTAAAATTGTTGGAAATTGATTCATTTGTAAAAAATGATGGCAGATTGTTAAGACAAGTAAAATTAAGATAAAAGGTGATTTTTATGAACAAGCAACGCTCAAAATATAAAATAAATTGAACTAAGATGTTATCCTGAATTTTTTTGCATGTTTCTACTTTGATTGTTTGCCAACAATACTTATCATCGTAACATTTTGATATAAAAAATATAGAAAACTAAGCGGCCAATATTTAAATATCCAAGATATACAGGTCTGCTGAAAACTTATTTATCCATGTAAAAATGCAGCGCTACCACATATTAAATATATAGAAGTTTGCAGGCAATTTAAAATTAGTTTGGATCTTCAAGGCTGATACATACAACTATCCACTACAAGAATGTAATTAGGCATAGAAACATGACGACAAAAAAATCCAAAAGTAGGGATTAGTCTGCACTAACATGACGACAAAAAAATCCAACAATGAATTAAGTTTGTATTTCAAAGAAAAGCAGTCCATTTAAATAAACGGCAAATGAAGTTTTTAACCAACAACAAAAGCTTTGTGCTCGAGCAAAACGCGCGCTAAGGTGCGCGCCTAGTGAACTGCACCCGCCTGACATACAAGAAAAAGGATGAATACTAATTTTGCCTCACTTTAGTGCTTAAGTGCAGTAGACGAGCACTTCTAACTGCACTGATAATTATAATGGCTTTACATGGCACAAATCTAGCTTACAAGTTTACACAACTCTTAAAAAACTATAATTATTAAATAGAAGAGGCAAAGCATGTGAGTGGGTAAATATATGTTATGAGTGGAAGTATGGTAATAACAACCCATTAAGCTGTATTATCAACAAAGAATAGAAACTTTCACCTTTACACAAAACCTGAGATAAAGCCTTGCTTTGATTATTAACACCTTCAATCTCTGGGGACGCCTTAACACCTGTTAAACCCTTCTCTGCCTGTGGCATGTCTTTCTCTACATCCCCTTCAAATTTAAACTTCTTAACGCAGCCCATTTTACTCACATCAATCTTCTTCCTTTTTCCCATGCTCTGTAAACTCGTTGATCTTTCTTTTCTTGACCTTACTGCAACCACCTCTTCATCTTCCTCTTCTAATTCTACCTCCTCTGAATCCCCATCTGAAATCTGTCTCCCCACATTCTTTCCCCAATCTTCATCACTTGAATCATCACCCGCACAATCAAATTCACACTCTTCACTTTCACTTTTCTCTTGTTTGATTTCAACTTCGTCCGACAGTTTTTTCAATCTACGGAGTTTCTTTGGAGGTTCATCTTCAATCCACTTAATCTTCTCTTTTTCGAGCTCAATCGATTCTTCTTCGCCATCGTCATACTGGACTTGGTGCTTGTCAGACTTGGGATCGTACGACTTGATCTCACCAGTGTACCAGACCTCGTCGAGAGGCCAGTAGACCTTGATCCGCCTCCCAACAAAATCGGATTTCTGGGGTTTTGTTTCAGCGGAGGGAGGGGTTTTGGGCTTGATTGGTGGGGATGGGGTTTTGGATGAAGGGATTGGAAGAAGGGGTTTCTTGTGCTTTTGGGATGTGGATGGAGAAGGAGATGGAGACGGATCGGAGCTAGGGTTTAAACTGGGTTTTGATTTGGGGGTGGGATTGGGAGGAGTGGAGTTCGGTTTGGGGTTAGAGAAGAAGGCGGTGATCTGGCTTTGCTTTCGTACCAGAGGCGAGCGGCCGTTGCTTAGGCGGCGAGACATGGGGAAAGGGTTTTAGCGTTTCTGACAGGATGGTGCTTTTGATCGGAGAGAGGGGAGAAGTATGGATGGATGGGTAGATGACTGGATGGTAGTGGTACTGTTGAAATGAGAAATTAACGGGGTGGGAGATGTGGCGGGAGATTTGGCGGGAAAGAAGCGAGAATACCTAGAGATTCTGGTTTTAGTGCGCGGTTGCTCCGCCGGAGGACATAATTTGAGCGCTCTCCAGTTTTTGTCAACCAAGAGGCCTCTCTTTTGCCTTATTTTAGATATTATATTGATAGAATTTTAAATCAATTATCGCTTCATCACGAAAATATGAATAAAAAATTATTAGAAGCTATACTGCATGATAATAATTAATAGAGTAGAACTACTGTGTTCTTAAGCTCACTAATTCTCTTTGTGAGCTTAATTTAAAAATCTATTAAATTAACTTCAAGCGACACATTCAAACCGTTGAAACCGATTTACTTCACGGGTGATGAGTTTACATGTCAAATTATAAATTTTCAAACTAATTTAGAATAAAGTCAAGCAGTAAAAAAAATAGTTTATAAGTTATATTTAATGTGTTCATTTTCCATTATTTTTTTACTACTTGACTTTATACTAAATTAGTTAGAAAATTTATAAATTTAACATGTAAACTCATCACTAATGAAGTAGACCAATTTCAATAATTTGGATGCGTCACTTGAAATCAAACCGATGAGTTTTTGAATTAAAACTCACAGAAAGACTTAGTGAGCTTAAGAACAAACTAGAACAAATTAATTTTCTGTTTAGCGTTTTATCTCCTGTGAGATTGACAATGCATTGCAAAGGCAAATTAAAAGAGGATTGACAGCTAATTCCGATGCAAAAACATAATTCGACGAAAGAAAAGTTGGCAACTTATTTTGTTAATGCGTTAAAACTTAAAAATTTAGTTGATTGTCCCTGGGAAGAATATGAATAAAATAAAGTAATTACATTGGAGTCCGTATCCCCAGAGGTGTAATATAAATAAACGAACGTTCCAGATTAATTCCAACAGAGTCAAATTCAATTCGGTGTCTATAAAAATATAGGAGAGTAATTTTGAAATTCGTATTAAGTTAAAAGAACGGTCCATATTTACTTATTGCACCTCAAGTATTTTGGGATCGGAATTCATTACATTGAGAGACTAACGTAGAAACAGATGTGTTCAACTCTAACAACTACATAATGAGATTGGGAACGTAACGACTCATAATGAGCGAAAGCATGAAAGAGAGGTATGATGGCTCGGCATATAATCATGAGCAGAATTAAATTTTCATATATTTTTTCCAGAAAAATTAAGATTAATTTTATAATACCACGACATGTTATTCTAAATTATATAAAAATTCATATATAAATATATAAATTTAAAATAAATAATGAGAATCATTGAACCTATTTCATCTACCTAAGTCCACCCCTACATACAGCAATAGACACTTTGAATCTTAATAAGTTTTAGCTAAAAGTCAAACTTTTGACCAATCTCCCTCTTACGATAAATCCATTTTAATAAGAAGAATTTTTGTTGGACATTTTACATTGCAAAGAATAAAATATCTTGACACAAAATGTACTCTGAAAATAATAAAGTTGGTCGAAATTATCTGGTAGCATGGCGATTATCTGTAATGTTAGCGATAATATCATCAACTATATCTATATATATATATATATAGATATAGAGTAAGGCTACGGTGCTTTGCAAAGTAAACAACTCTCTTTACTTCGGACTACTTTTTCAATTTGCAAAACTCAAACAACCGATCCGAACCGTTCAACATGTTCTAAATATTGAAATGTGCTTGGAGACCAAATTTTACATTTTTTGGAATTTTTTTACTATTTATTAAGCCACTTTGAAAATCGCTGATCCAATGGTGAACAGTAAAAAACAGTAAAATTTTCTGGATCACCGGATCAGACTTTTTCAAAGTGGCTTAATAAATAGTAAAAAAATTCCAAAAAATGTAAAATTTGGTCTCCAAGCACATTTCAATATTTAGAACATGTTGAACGGTTCGGATTGGTTGTTTGAGTTTTGCAAATTGAAAAAGTAGCCCGAAGTAAAGTGGGCTGTTTACTTTGCAAAGCACCGTAGCCTTACTCTATATATATATATATATGTATATATATATGTACATATATATATGTACATATATATATATGTACATATATATATGTACATATATATACATATATATAGAGGAGGGTTCAAATGCCTCTATTTTTTGTGCCTCCACCATGCCTCCATTTTTAAAAACTTTACTAACTCAAAATTTAAAACTTAAAAGTTAAAATAAAACCGTTGGATATGATCTACATTATTTTATCTATGTACTCATAAAAAATTATCACATTTTGATTTTGCTTTTATGTGAATCAATAAGTTGAAAAAATCAACGTTTAGAAATTATCCACATTAGTACATTTTTTACAAGCTCTTTATGACAACCAAAATAAAATTGAAATGTCATAATTTTTTACACATGCATAGATAAAATGATGTAGATCATATCCAACAGTTTTATTTTGACTTTTAAGTTTTAAATTTGAATTATTAAAGTTTTTAAAAATAGAGGCATGGTGGAGGCATGAAAAATGGAGGCATTTGAACCCTCCTCATATATATATATATATATATATATATATGGGGGCTGGCTACTATGCTTATATAAGCATATACCCACATATGCTTATAACTCATTTTTGCGTTTCCAATGTTCAAATGGTCGATCCGACCATTCATCTTGTTCTCCATATTAATATGTGCTTGGAGACTAAATTTTACATTTTTCTGAATTTTTTTACTATTTATTAAGCCACTTTGAAAATTGCTGATCTGGGTGAACAGTAAAAACAGTGTTTCCAAAATTCTGGACCATATGATCAGCAATTTTCAAAGTGGCTTAATAAATAGTAAAAAAATTCAGAAAAATGTAAAATTTGGTCTCCAAGCACATATTAATATGGAGAACAAGATGAGCGGTCGGATCGACCATTTGAATATTGGAAACGCAAAAATGCTTATTTAAGCATATGTGGGCATATGCTTATATAAGCATAATAGCCAAGCACTATATATATATGTATATATACGTATATATATATATATATATACATATATATAGGACAGTGCTACGGTGCTACGCGTATATAAGGGCACTCCGTGCTACAGCTCACTTTTTGAGTTTTCAAAATCCTAACGGTCGATCCGAAACCGTTCAACATGATCTCCATATGAATATGTACTTGCAAACCAAATTTTACATTTTTTAGAATTTTTTTACTATTTATTAAGCCACTTTGAAAAAACACTAATTTGTACACAACAGTAAACTTTTCTGGACCATTGGATCAGCGATTTTCAAAGTGGCTTAATAAATAGTAAAACAATTCTAAAAAATGTAAAATTTGGTTTGCAAGTACATATTCATATGGAGATCATGTTGAATGGTTCGGATCGACCGTTAGGATTTTGAAAACTCAAAAAGTGAGCCGTAGCACCGAGGGGCCCTTATATACGCGCAGCATATTAGCCAGATTCCATATATATATATATACATATATATATATACATATATATATATATATACATATACATATATATACATATACATATATATATATATACATATACATATATATACATATACATATATATATATATACATATATATATATGTATATATATATGAGGAGGGATCGGATGACACCTCTTTTTGGTGACATCTCTTTTACCACATCCATTTTTTTCATTTTCAAAGTCTAAATCGTCGATCCAAACCGTTCAACATGATTATCTAAATAAAATGTACTTGTAGATCAAATTTTACATTTTTTTGAATTTTTTTACTATTTATTAAGATCGGTACAAAATTCAATGGTCTAAGTATGGCTGTTTTTTTGTAAAATACTTAATAAATAGTAAAAAAATTCAAAAAAATGTAAAATTTGATCTGCAAGTACATTTTATTGTGGAGATCATGTTGAACGGTTTGGATCGACGATTTGGACTTTGAAAATGAAAAAAATGGATGTGGTAACAAGAGATGTCACCAAAAAGAGGTGTCATCCGATCCCTCCTCTATATATATATATGTATATACATATATGTATATATGTATATACATATATGTATATACATATATGTATATATATACATATATGTATATATATACATATATGTATATATATACATATATGTATATACATATATGTATATACATATATATATATATATATAGAGCTGGGCTATGGTGAGTTGTAAAGTAAGAGGTCATTTTTACTTCACGCTCATATTTTATTTTGAAAATTCAAACATCCGATCCGAACCGCTCAACATGTTCTCTGTATTAAAATGTGCTTGGAGACTAAATTTTACATTTTTTGGAATTTTTTTACTATTTATTAAGCCACTTTAAAAATCGCTGATCCGGTGGTCCAGAAAATTTTACCGTTTTTTACTGTTCATAGTGGATCAGCGATTTCAAAGTGGCTTAATAAATAGTAAAAAAAATTCAAAAAATGTAAAATTTAGTCTCCAAGCACATTTCAATATTTAGAAAATGTTGAGCGGTTCGGATCGGTTGTTTGAATTTTTAAAATGAAAATATGACATGAAGTAAAACGACACGTCACAACTCACCATAGCCTATCTCTATATATATATTTTGCATAGCTTTGCATTTGATATCCGAAAACGCTATAACGCATATAGCTTTAACATTTCCGCCCAATGGAACAAACAATTTAGAGATATGTTGATGTGTCTTAGACTCAGCAAAATAAATTCTTCCACACAAATATTAGGTCATATATAGACATGTCTGATCAGTTTCTGTGTCACTACGATCATAAATGAGGTCAAAATTCACAGAAAATATCAATACACGTGTAACGCAGTGTTGTTGCATTCAAACAATTTTGGAGCGCGGCAACAATTTTTGCATCATTTAAATTACCAGAAGTAACTATCAATTTTGGTGGTTTTATGAGATAAAACTAGAAGAGTAGAACTAGGGTGAGCTGTGCTCACCAACGGATTTGGTGAGGACACATCCAAAAAACGGGTTTTCAAAGTTCAAATAGTCGATTCGAACCTTCCAACGTGTTCTTCATATTAATATGTGCTTGGAGACCAAATTTTACATTTTTTGGAAATTTTTTACTATTTTTTCCGAGCCCTTGAAAATCACAGCTTTTAATTAAATAAAAAAAAAATTCAAAAAACACTGATTTTTCAAGGGCTCGGAAAAAATAGTAAAAAATTTCCAAAAAATGTAAAATTTGATCTCCAAGCACATATTAATATGAAGAACACGTTGGAAGGTTTGAATCGACTATTTGAACTTTGAAAACCCGTTTTTTGGAGGTGTGCTCACCAAACCCGTTGGTGAGCACAGCTCACCCTAGTTCTGCTCAAACTAGAATGAATTGATGAGAAACATCAACCGGTAGACGAAACATGTCGTAATTACATTGTAAGAGTTTTATTTTGCACATAAATTGACGTATATTCATAATTAGCACAAATAAATTTCTCTGCAACAATGAAACAATACGTGGAGACTATTTTATCAGTTTTGGCATTGATTCTATAACTCCAAATACGACATGAACTGACAAAAAATATTATTCGATATACGAGTTATATATATGTCAATTAAATGCATCCCAACATTCTTCTTAAAAAAAAAATGCATCCCAACATATTCTTAGCACAAATAAATCGTAAATGTATGCAGGGACTCCCACCCCAGGGGCAATGAATTCAGATCCTCCTCGGTACCGTAATAGAGAATCTTTTAGAATTACTGAATTTGGACTGTTCTTTTTAACTTGGCACGAATCTCAAAGCCCAATAATACTACCCTGCACTAGCCCGAATCTCAAAACAGCTGGGAGTTAATCTCAAACCGTAAAGTGAAGAGAATCTTTTACAATATTGGAGAGGATACTTGTCCAGGGGAAATACAGTGCCGGTTGAAGTTGTGCGGCATGAAGTTTAGCAGGAGGGCACGCTGTGGTTTAATTTCTGTTAGGCTCAAGAGCGCTCAAAATGATGTCTGATTGCATTTTATTTACTGTAATTTGACATTTTCGTAAGAGGGAGAGAGGGAAAGAGGAAGAGATGGCAATAGAAATGAGGGCGAGCTATTGAAAAAAGCAAATAAAAGAGAGTAAAAATTGATTGAAAAGCTTAAGTAGTGCATATTCTCATTCTCATTGTTAGATCATCATCACAACAACTTTTTTTAACGACTCGGGATGATTAATTTTCAGAATTTGAGGACTCGGTTAATGAGAAAAAAAATATTTGATCCATATATCACTCATTTTTTAAAGCTCATCACATCCTATCTCTATTGGAATATTTTTGGAAAATTGGCTATTCTTTCTCTTTCTTTTTGGACAAGATGCTTAATGTTTTTCACTCTTATTTTTATTTTTTACTTTGAATGCATTAACCAGAGAAGTGAAGAGATTGAGAGTATTCACATGAACTCAAAAGTGTGATGAATCTGGTGCATTATGGTCTACTCCATATTTAAATTCATTTTTAACAACATTTTACCGATATTATACAAACTATGTGAAAAGGCGCTTAATTGTAATGATCCTAGGACAAATTATGTATGCTGGATTGTTGGTGTTGAGGTGATAATATATCGTGACTTTGTATGTATAAACAAATAAGTGAAAACACATCAATAAGAATTCCAGTGTTTTAATATTCGATTCTCATACGTATGCGAAAGTCCACCGTATACCGCATATACGGTATGTGGCCGCATATGCAGATTTTTATGTGGATTTATATATGCGGATTTTAAAATAAAATTTATATTAATTTGTATGCAAAGGAAATATCTAATAAATGATTGACTTATATCAGTGGCACATCGGAGGCAAAGCTATAATTTGCATCAGAGCCATTAAGCATATCATATGAAATTACAATTTATACAAAATTATACAGAGGCATTAACTCTAATGGGCCGCATTTGAGTTGGGTTATTACTTATGCGGATTCTTATTCGGCCGAGTAGATCATATGCTGAAAAAATTATGCAGCAAAATATACAAAACCGAAAATTTAACCGAATATTGATTTTCTATGCGTAATATTCGGCCGAATATTCGACCGAATAGACCGAATTGTAATACACTAAAGAATCCTACTACATATTTTGCTTCGGTTAAGATTTTTTGCATCAGTATTTTAATAAATTACATGATGAAAAATGCTGAAACTTTATAGTAGAGAAGATTGAACTGAATATTTTGATTATGCATAGCTGTGCTAAATAGATATTTTCGCAGCGGTACTCAGATGAAATATTATTTTATCGGGGAACGAGTTCGGAGTTCACGGACCAAAAACTCAGCCGTGCCCAAAAACAGAACCCGACCCGACCGGGCTTCGATCTCGACTCTCGAGCTAACCCTCTCCGCACGCACCAACTTTGTTATTCACTCATGACTCACCGCCAGCAGAACACTTTTTTTTTTATTATAGCCCGTAAGCCAGCACAACACTTTGCTCACACGCACAATTATAAGACAAAGAACCCAGCCAAATTCACTCCTACAGTCCTACTTACCAGTGTCTCACTGTCGCTTCCCCGCTTCCTTTTCCACTCTCTCCCCACTGCTGCACGGCGCGCATGGCCTCCGCCGAGTCGACACACTCCCTCGTTCTCGCCTGGTAAAAACCTCTCCCTCTCTCCGTCACCCCATATAGCCACAGCTCGATTTTGCTACTTTACTGAAGTCTGGGTTAAATTTCGTTTCTAGGGGTTCAGGGGAGGATGGGCAGTTGGGTATGGGGAACTGGGAGGAGATGGATTGGGCTTCTCCCATCAAGTCCCTTGAAAAGTATAACTTCACAGCTGTTGTAGCCGGCAGCCGCAACTCTCTCGCCATCTGTGAAGACGGCCGTGTATTCCATCCCTTGATTTACTTTCTTTTTGGCTCATAGTTGTTGATTTATTGTTTTTGGTATATTGATTTTGTTAATTTATTGTTTTTGGTATATTGAAAATTTTGCAGTTGTTCACATGGGGGTGGAACCAGAGGGGAACCCTCGGGCATCCGCCGGAGACTAAAACCGAGAGCAAGCCGGGACTTGTCAAGGCCCTTTCTGATGTCAAAATTGTTCAGGTAAATATAATAAAACTGCAATTTTTTTTGGCAGTTTTGATGTTTGTCTGGGGCTTTTTTCTGGAAAATTCAGTGGTCTTGTTTTTATTTTGGTATTTCAGGCAGCAATTGGTGGATGGCATTGCCTCGCAGTGGATGATCAAGGCAGGGCTTATGCTTGGGGTAAACAAAGCTATGTTTTTTTTTGCAGTCTACCTCCATTTTTTAATTTATTCCTCCATTCTACAATTGTATATATTGGAAATCCATCAAAATAGGAAAGATCATATATAATATCAAGGTTGGTGGTTTGGAAAAGAATATTTTATTGCCATTTGGTTTTACTTATTTTACAGATTATAGTGCAATAAACATCTATATTTCAAATGGTAGGTGGTAATGAGTATGGACAGTGCGGAGAGGAGCCAGAGAGGAAAGAGGATGGAACAAAAGTTCTCAGGAGAGATATTGCCATCCCTCAGCGGTGTGCACCAAAGCTATCTGTTCGCCAGGTTACTTGAGCACATAAACTTGTTTAATTCATACACTGGAAACATTATGAAAACTTTTTGGGGTTCTTGGCTTAAATGCTTAGATTACTTTATGCTAACCGCTAGCTGCAAATTGCAATGCATGATTCCCACAGTTATTCCTTGTCACTTTCTTCTAGTTCTCCTGGTCTTTGTGGTATCAGCTTGCTTATAGATGAGATTTGAAGATTTATTATTCTGTCCTTATACTTACTAAATTTACTTGCTAAAGTGGTTCTGTTTTACTTTTAATAATGGACCTCTACAGATGTGCATTCTTGCGTATTTGTTTTCATATGGATGACATTTAGTGTTTTTCAGAATTTTGTCAATCTTTCATACACAGATTGCACCGCTTTTCTTTGCATGCCAAATCTTTTCGGTTATCCAGGTATACATGTATATATATTTTTGTTTGTAAATTCAGGTAGCTGCTGGTGGGACCCATTCAGTGGCGTTGACACAGGATGGCCATGTATGGACCTGGGGGCAACCTTGGCCTCCTGGAGACATGTAATTCCTCCTCTCTATCAAAAAAGAAGAAAATAACTAAAAACATCACATGTCACCAAATCTCACATTGAAATTGTACCCCCTTGTAGAACACAGATATCTACACCGGTACTGGTGCAAGGCCTTGAACAGGTACAGGTAATAGCAGTTGGCGCATTTCATAACTTGGCACTTCTAGAAGATGGTGTTTTATGGGCTTGGGGCAGCAATGAGTACGGCCAACTGGGGACTGGTGACACCCAACCGAGATCACAACCTATTCCCGTTCAAGGGTTATCTGGTTTAACTCTAGTGAGTTCTCTCAAATTTTATGTGATGTGATCTTGTTGTTAACTTGTTATACTGGATGCTACCAAAAACTTTCAAAATTTAACATATTTATTTATTGTTTTACAGGTTGATATTGCGGCAGGAGGATGGCATTCAACCACACTGACAGCTGATGGCGAGGTGCACATTACGCTTCAGCTTCCTTTTATCTTTTATCTTTTTTTTTTTTCCAAGTGCATTTACTGTTTATGAAGATATTTCTCTTCCTTGCATTTTTGGAATGGAAAAGTAGTGTTATTGTGTACTGTAAATCAACAAATAGTCCTTATAGATGAGTGATGAAGATTCTGGATTAGGTCATGCCATGTCCAGGCTTCTTTTCCGTCTCCTTTTGAAAATGTTCTATGCTTAAGTGTCCAAATCAGAAAAGGCCTTGGCCTAATATAGCAGTATGACACCAGTGACCATTGCGTCTTCTCAACGAAAACTTAGTGATTTATTGCAAGTGTTAAACATTGCAATATATTCCATTGTTTGACCTTAGGTGTATGCATGGGGAAGAGGAGAACATGGCCGACTTGGATTTGGAGATGATAAGAGCAGCAAAATGGTTCCACAAAAGGTTCAACTCTTAGCTGGTGAAGATATTGTTCAGGTAACTTAACTGTACATAAGTTAACCAACATATCATATACATACTGGTTGCAGCTCATTGTTCATTTTCTACTTCTGATTATGACCCATTCTTTTGCATCTGCTAGGTTTCTTGTGGAGGTACTCATTCAGTTGCATTAACTCGAGATGGACGAATGTACTCTGTAAGCATTCGGACACTTCTCAACCATGCAATTTAGTTTGTTTCAGATAGCATATATATAAAAATCCTTTTTCTTTTTTTATGAAATCACAGTATGGGAGAGGAGACCATGGCCGACTTGGCTACGGTAGAAAGGTTACGACTGGCCACCCGATGGAAGTACCTCTTAAGTTACCACCACCTAAAGACAGTAGCGGTTACGATGGAAAATGGTGTGCTAAGCTTGTTGCATGTGGTGGTCGCCACACTTTGGCAATTGCCACCTGGGTTGATGAGCCTAAACTGACATCGTAGAGTTAAATTTGCTAGGTGTTTTCTACCAAGCTATTATTATACCTTTATTTTAGAAAATAAGTATCATGCTGTCCTAAAACGAGGTTTGTTTT
Source organism: Carex parvula (assembly GCA_025461045.1). Lineage (NCBI taxonomy): Eukaryota > Viridiplantae > Streptophyta > Magnoliopsida > Poales > Cyperaceae > Carex > Carex parvula. The sequence goes on from JAJGRW010000905.1 coordinate 22,019, forward strand.
ATAGATGAGTGTACTAAAAATTATGCGGCATGTGGGTTCGTTGGATGTTATAAAGATCCTGTAAATTGTGTTTGCTTTCCCTTTGACTTCTTATTTTTATTTTTTTGCTTCAGAAAATAGCATCAACTTGAAACCGTCCGATTTATATTCATAGTCTCTGGGCGACTGTATATATGCAAACCGTCCGATTAATCTCAGAATTTAAAAATAGAAATTCATGGTTACTTCAATGGCATTTGATATTTCGATTAGCACTTCAAACCTCATTCAGAAAAAGAAGAGGAAACCATAATCGCCTCTCCTTTCGAAAAAGAGGACTACCGCCAGATATTGTTTATCAATATTTTACCTCTATATTATTAGCCAAAACAAATGATCATGACCTTTGAAACCTTTGTTCCATTTGTATATCAAAAGAATGTCCTTTTTGTTAACGTGTTTTAAGCTCTTGGATTATTATTCCGAACCTTAAATAAAAAATTGTTGGATCTTGATTCTTGAAGGTGTGTTTCACCAAACGGCGCCAGGGGTTGTTCAAGAAGGCTGAAGAGCTGACTATTTTGTGCGGGGCCAACCTGAGAATCGAAAACGAAAAAGAAAATGTAGGGGTAATTATTCTAGTAGCGCATATTGGGCTGTTTTTTCCCAAGCCCAGATAAGAAAAAGTTCGGGGATAATTATTCTAGAAATCCTTTATTTCAGAATTTTAAAAATTAAGGATTAAGGATTTTTCTGTTACGGTTACCTCAGGTGATGTAAATTTAAAAAATTTGAATAGTGCACTTCAATATCCTCTCCTACCACTAGTAGATTTCCCAATTTTTAGCACGAATTAAATCTTAACAAACCCTTGTTCTCTTTAAGATCCATTTTAAATTATTTATTTTATCGTATTGGATTACGTCTGCGGATGTGCCATTTGTTTTTTTTATGTTTTATTTCCCTAGAAATACTAGCTGATTACTTCACCTTCTTGATAAAATCGAAAATTGATGTCAGTAAAATAAAAATAATCCAAGATAGCAGTGAGCTTCTGAAATAATATCATACAGAAAAGTTGGCATTACTCAGTTTGCAAGTTTGAGCTGAATCTGCGCTTTGTCCCTTTCCTCACAATCTAAGTGCAGTAATTACGCTTCTAAAAATCTATGCGAGATCAATGAGTCGGGTGGATGAAATGACATCCATTTCTGTATTCTGTGAGAAGTTGTGGGACCCTACCAAACGAAAAATTTATGCGATTTTCATAAGATGTTAACCATAACGCGCTTACAAGCATTTACTCCAGTAATTGTATGGTGCTACCCCTCTAAGCCCTGATTTCTAGCCACCATAAGTTCTTCTGCACAGATTACGTCAGAACAAGAAACTACACTTACTGCAGATCAGAGTCGTTCGTTAAGACTTGAGCGTAAATCATAAATTTATCTGTGCAAAACAACAGCTTATTGACAAGGTGGCTTTGGAAAAGTATATGGGAGCCCGGAAGCACATTGGAGCCAAAGGGTTAGATTGCTGTATGGTATAACCAACCCAAGACTATTAGTAACAGCAATAGACGGATCTTTCTTCCTACAAAACATAGCTGAGCAACTGCAACTTTACGATGTGTCAGTACGAGCCAGACAGAATGGTCAGAACATAGTATGGTGATGGACACAAGAGGGAACATATACAACATCATTATTGGCATACGCAACAATGAATAACCGGGGGGGCAATTTGTAAACATTACAATATTCTATAGAAGATGAAAGTGCCTATCAAGGTAAAAGCCTTCTTGTGGGTCAGCATCCAAAATAAATCCTCACCAAACAAAACTTACTGGCAAGGGGTTGTCATATCAATCACTTGAGTTGTGCATTTTGTGCCAGTACTCAAATGGAGACAACAGACCACATATTATGGTTATGCACATTTCCGCAAAGCTACTGGACGGACATCATGGCACAATTTAGATTAGGGGGCCAAACTCAAAATGTGCATACCGATGATGGAGGCTTGTAGGAAATATTTCCAGCAGACCGGTAGGCAAACCTCATAATCTGGTGATGTAAATTGAAAAATTAATAGAAATGGATACTTAATTTGCAAAAGATGGCAGGACTGTGCTTAAATCGTTGCAATGGGATAGAAACACACAATGGCCCCTGACCTGAAAAAATTGCCATTTCAAATTAAATGCTCTGAAGTGCTGCCAGAATAAAAAAAATATCAGAGGGCATTTTAGTCAAAATATTAAGCTGCTCTGGCTTCATTTGGATAGATATGATTTCTTATCTACACTGGTTTGACAGATACATCCACTGCTTTCTAAATGAATATACAATAACTAAAATCATCTACCAATACACCAAACATGGAATTAAAACATTTTACTGAAATACCTAGTTGGGAGGTGGCCGGACAGTTCGGCTCACTTACTGGTACGTGAAACCAGAGTTGGAAGCCAATAGGCGCCATGGGAGAACAGCTCCAGTCACAGTCCGATTGAGTATAAGAGATACGAGTGCCACTGGTACATTGATACTGGTACATTGTATATAGGGTTATCAAATAGTATAGAATTTTTGGACTGTGCTAGCTTTTGAGTGTATTAATTGGTAACAGTAAACTAGACGAGTGTAATTATTCTTTTTTATTAATGAAAATTGTAAGAAGGCACCTTGCCATCTTACCCTTAAAAAAAAAAAACTATGGTATAAACGTATGGTGGCTACTCAGAATTCATGTTTTTTATTTTTCCCATTCTTTTCAAATTTTTTTAGGAATGAGATATGTCGATTGTTATTCACATAGCATTCTTCTGGGACTTTGCATTTGCTTATATTTATATAGATGATTGTTATCTTCAATATTATATTATATAATGCAATGCATTGTCATCTTCAATATTGTAATTATTGCTCGTTTAAAATTAAAAGGGTCAGCGTATCAGACAAGTTTCCTGCCAGTACTGTGATGGACTAGCTGTTAATAATTTATTGGACAACTTTCATCATTTCTAAGATCTACTGCACTTTCTTTTTTTCGCAGAAGCTGCAAAGTTGGGTAACTAACAATCTTAAATCTTAAGACTTTTCTCCTAGCCAACCATGCCCTTTTTATGTCTACTGCACTTTCAATTATTAAAACTCAAAAATAAATTGGACTGACTAATCAGCGATGGTTTTGTATTGTGTATTTCCGTATGATACTGGTTCATCACCACATATGTACATTTGACATGGTGTAAGAGACCCTGCCTAATAATTTCTGTTCTTTGTATTGAACATTTTTCACCATTTCCGGCAGTTTTGCAATGTTTTCTTTATATCAGGCCCAAAGCCCAAGATCTAGGCCCAGAAGGCATGGGATTTCGCGATAGAGAACCGACCAATCAGGTACAGTATATTCGCCACGTGTCCGTTCTCATTCAAGGAGTGGACAGAGAAAGATAAACAGATTGTGGAACTTAAAAAGTTTCACGAAAGAGCCCTCAAAAAATAAAAAAATAAAATAAAAAAGGGGACATCTAGTCAAGCTACTGGAGCGAAGCCAGTGGAGCATCCAAGATAGCATTAGAGAACAACTAGTCAACTACCTAGCGCCGCAAAAGCCGAGAAAACATGGCTTCGATGGCGTGCACGGCTGCGATCGGCGGCTTGCGCCTCTCCACGCCGCACGCGCCTCTTCTTCCTCCTTCGCAAATCCGATCTATGTCCTCCTCTTGCGGATCTGGCACTGGCCTCTTCGCTTCCACTCGCCTCTGGAGTAATTTCTTGAACCCTGTAAATCACTCTTCTAAGAGATGATTGGTACTTAGTTTGCAATGTGGGTTCCAGTTCTGTATGTACTAGCTGAATTTCGGTGTAATTTCCACTTCTAATTGAAATTGTGATAAACTTGTTATAGTTAGTGGACTTTAATTTGATGGCTGTATATGAAATTGGAATTCTTACTTATGGTTGTCTCTTCTCTTTTGCAATTATTCGGAAAAATCACACCTATATAATTTAGTTGTTAATTATATGCTACGAAACACACCAATGAAACCCTTGTACATCATCTAAGTTTGTATTAAGTTGCATTTGACAGATGCTACAAGATTTCCTTCAATCCAACTTAGAGCCACTTCTTCATCTGAAGACACCTCAAGTTCTGTTCAAGGTGAAGACTTCCTTGCAGATTTAAAACAGAAGGTATATCAGCCTGTGATTTGTATAAAATAAAATAAATTATACACTAAAATAATTTTATTCATAGTGTAATTATCTTTATCTCTATAGTGGGATGCTCTTGACAACAAATCCACTGTTCTGTTGTATGGAGGTGGTGCTATTGTTGCTATTTGGATTTCTTCTATTGTTGTCAGTGCTGTCAACTCAGTTCCTCTGGTACCGATTCAATTATAAGTAAATTACATTTTTCCTACAATTTGATCTGTATATGTATTTGTTAGTGCATTAATGCCTTTGTATTGTTGTTTCATCAGCTGCCAAAGATCATGGAATTGGTAGGCCTTGGATACTCTGGTTGGTTTGTCTACCGTTATCTACTCTTCAAGGTTGGCGTCCTTGTTTTTTATCCATTGGTATTTTAGTAAATTCTTTTAGTATGGTGCATTTTTAATATTATGGTCACTTCTTTCGTGTTTCTCAGGAAAGTAGAAAAGAGCTAGTGAGTGATATTGAAGCTTTGAAGCAAAAGATTACTGGACCGGAGTAACTGCAATTCTCAGAAATAAACATAATTTCTCAGTACTGTTGTATTTAGATGATTCATGGTGGTAATTGTATCTCTTCAATCTTTGTAAACACATTTAACATTGTTCGATCTTGTTTCTTCAGGATTTGTTCTGTTTATATGGTTGAACTTATGTGTATATTCGGGTGTTCTGATAGTTTATGGCTTTTTACATTCTCAAAGAAAGGAAGTTAGACGAGATGATTTATGGTTATTTACATTTCAATGTCTCTGAGTTCTGATTCCGTATAAGCCGAAGTTCGGTAAATTTTTAGAGACTCATATAAATTAGAGTCCGAACCTGCTGCGATTCCGAGAGGGATCGCAGGATTCTGAAATTCCGAGATCAACGGTTCAAACTTTTCCGTCTGCGGATCTCGGAAACGTTCTTGAAAAAGTAAATTTTCATGCATCGAGAAAGACTAACAGTTGAGATCAGATCGCAGGGTCCTGTGATTCCCTGGGAATCACAGAATATTTATTTTCTATTAATCAACATGTCATTGATCGAGCGATTTTAAAAATTATACTCTATGATTTCAAAAAATTAACAGTTTAATATATTGTTATTTAATTGCTGACCAAATAATTTTGACGTTGCACCTGAATTGGTACATTATATATTTAAATAATAGATAATACATCTATCTATAATTTAGCTTTTGATTTTGAAAAACATTGCAGTCAGTTATGGTTGTGAAAGCTATTTGCTTAATGCCAAACCAAAAACTGTGGATATTTGTGTAATTTTTTATTTAATTGAGGGTAAAAAATCGGATTATAATGTGAAAGGAACTGAGTTTTCTTTCCTGTGAAAAAGAATAATCAAGCGCCTTCTTATTATAATTTTGATCTCAGTTCTCTCAAGTCAGTCTGTAAAAGTAATCAAACGATATAGTTAAATTAGCTGTTGCGTTTCGTACCTGAGGTGATGACTGATGAGGTGTCAAAATAAAAAAGTCAAACCAGTTTCTTTGTCGAGGAACGGTGTCAATATGTCCCCAAATTTTTATTATATCCAAAAAAAATATTAAATTTCAAAATCTACTTTGACAATATTTCGAAAGCTGTCTAAACTGCAGATTTATTTTTCAGTTTTAAACTGAATTGCCGCAGATTTATTTCCAGTTTTAGGCATCCCAAAACCGCACTATTTTACAGAACCGGGAAATAAATTTCCAGTTTTGGTTTTCGAATTCTAAAACCGGCAATTAAATTTCCAGTTTTGATTTTTTTTAATTAAACAGAAAATGTTATAATTTATTTATTTTTTGAGAACCGTAAAATAAATTTGTGGTAATTCTGCCTAAAATCGAAAAATAAATCTATGATTTGGACTGTTTTTGAAATCTTGTCAAATATGATGTATATTTTGAAATTTAATATTTTTTTTAATATTAATAAAAATTTCGGCAATATGTCCCTTTCACCAAAAAATAAAAAAAAAAAGGAGGGCGGACGTGTAATTCGATCACATACCTTCCCTTCGTTGCAGATCCAAATTAACTTGGTTTCTTTCTAACTGAGAAGTTAACTTTGTATTTTTCAGCTTGATGACCTTATGTAAATGAATCTCATAGTAATAGTATTAACGGCGACTAGTAAAATTACAAGTACATATGCCTAATAAACGCATGGATCGTCATAGTACTCGTATTATAGACAAGATCCGAAAATGCAGTTAACTAGGGACTAGATTCTAGCGAGTCACATCACTCGCAACCATAGTGAGAAACAAATAGTTCGGGTTCGGTTCGGCAGAGTAAAAAATTCGTGATTCGGAAATAATTCAGTACCACAAGGAAGAAAAAAAAAAATCCAAAAACAACCCAAAAAAAAAATTATTCACGAATAATTCGTGATTCGCATTTTATTTGTGAATCAAATGTATTATACGTTTTTTTTGCGTTTTATTCGGTATTCAGTTCAGAAACGTCATTAATCAAATAAAACACGAATAATTCGCGAATATATCACTAATCATGTTACTATGCTCGTAACAAGTACAAAAATCACATGCAAATTAAATGTAACGATTTGCAATTCCACCTGTCCCAAACTAATAAAACAAAAAGAACCGACTTTTTTATCCATAACATAAAAAAATACGAAATTCAAATATAACATCAGATATTTAAAATCTCATATTATAAGTTTATAGCACTACGACCGGTAATGTCAGCGGTAGAATTTGTGTTGTATTGACCGTTGGCAATACCAGTGATAGGTTTCTCAAGATTTCCAATGAAAGAGAGAGTGACAAAAATATAAAAGTTTTGTTTTTTGAAAATAATGGGACATCTTAAAATCTAGATGTAATACAAAGACTGCGATAAATAATTTAAATTTAAAGATTGTTCCAGAATCAATAACTCAGATTTAAATATTTTTTAGATTAGATTTTTTGTGGTCAATATTTTCATCATTATCGTTGTCTGGTGTGTTGCTAACAAAATAAAAATGTTTGGACTGAGCTATTGATTCCGGTATAAACTTTTGATCCGGGTCATTTATCGAGGTCTTTTTAGTACATCAAAATTCTAAGATACTTCATCTATTTTCTTAGTGGTCTTTTTATATTTCTAATATTTTAATATTTTCCTAAAAGAGCTCTTAGGAAAATTAGATGGATTATCTTAGAATTTAAATGTACTAGAAAGACTGTGATAAATGACTTGTATTCAAAGGTTAGACCAGAATCAATGGCTCGAATTCAAACATTTTTTTTATCTTTTTTCCAACAACACACCAAGCAACAATATATTGAAAATGTAAACCAAAAAAAATCTAGTCTGAAAAATATTTGAATTCGAGCTATTTATTTCGATCCGAACTTTTGATTCAGATAATTTATTATAATCTTTCTAATACATCTAAATTTTAAAATATCTCATATATTTTAATTTTTTTTAAATATCTCATATATTTTTAAAAATCATAAAAACTTTTATATTCACGTCAATCTCTCTTTCTTAACAGAATTGCTAGCGGTAATAAACAAATTCCCGACATTTTTATTAATATCCAAAGTTTAATACAAATTATTAATTATACCCAGAATCGGACCAATTATCGAAATATATCCAAGCCAGCCATTTTCTGGCCGGCTATGTTCCCTCCCTAAGCCGGCCAGAAAATGGCCGGCTATGTACCTTTTTTTTTTTTTTTTTAAACGCCAAAAACTCTATAAAATAGCACCCCCTCCCTTCAGATCTTCACACAGCCCGAGGCAGCTCGCTACTGTTGAGGTAATATATATATATATATATTTATTATTTTTTTTATTATGTTTTATTTTATATATTAATTAATTAGTTAATTGTTTACTATTTAGTTAATTGTTTACTATTTACTTAATTGTTTACTATTTAGTTAATTGTTTACCATTTACTTAATTGTTTACCATTTACTTAATTGTTTACCATTTACTTAATTGTTTACCATTTAGTTAATTGTTTACCATTTAGTTAATTGTTTACTATTTACTTACTTAATTGTTTACCATTTACTTAATTGTTTACCATTTACTTAATTGTTTACCATTTAGTTAATTGTTTACTATTTACTTAATTGTTTACTATTTACTTAATTGTTTACCATTTACTTAATTGTTTACCATTTACTTAATTGTTTACCATTTACTTAATTGTTTACCATTTACTTAATTGTTTACCATTTACTTAATTGTTTATCATTTACTTAATTGTTTACTATTTACTTAATTGTTTACTATTTACTTAATTGTTTACCAGTCAATTGTTTACTATTTAGTTACCTGACAAATGTTTACCATTTAGTAACCTGACAATTGTTTACCATTTTCTAAAATGTAGTTTGTTTACCATGGCCTTTATTTCATTACACTATGGTGGGAAGATGCTTAATAGTGCACAAGGGGCGTATTACAACAAAGATGCAGCTCATTCATTAATGATTCCAGATGACATCTCACTTTTAGACCTGAAATCCATAGTTTACACACACACCGGTTACAACCCAGAAAGGTGCGACCTAGAATTGGCAACCCGATATTGCCATCCCTCCAGCGGAAAATTTATGGTTGCGAAACTGGTAGATGAGAGTACGTGGAGAGGCATGTATGGTTATTTGAGGTCAGAAGGGAATTTTCTAATAGAAATATTTGCTAGAAGAGTTCCGGTAGAGCCCGGGGTTGAAAGTTCGGGCTCTGGGTCAGCGGCACCACATTATACCCCACAACCAGAAACCTACAGACGTGACTCCACCTTACTCCTCAACGAACCTGACCCAGAACCCTACAACTACGTCACTCCACCAGCACCTCAACGAAGACACTCAGTTGCATCCCCACCTAGACACAATCGAGGCAGACCAAGACACTCAGTTGCCTGTTTGTGCCGTAGTTGAGGATACGTTCTACACGTGCAACAGATGGTTTGTTGAGCGGCGTCAGCGAGCAATGAAATTACAAGACAAGGGACAGGTTCTTTCTGACCGGGTTTTGCAAAAGATCAAAAAACGTTGGGGGAAAGCTTCAAAAATGAAATTGGTGCGTTACACGCAGGGCCAAGGTCAGTACCAAGTTTCATCCCCAAATGAGTACGTTCCTTGCACCCGTAGCGACATGGGCAACATGGAACCCACTCACAGGGAGTTCATGTATATTGTGACGCGCGGTCCCAACAAACAAATGGAATGCACTTGCAGAGGTATTCAGTTAACTTCTATTCCGTGCGCTCATGTCTTAGCTGTTTGCCGTGACCGAAACTGGCAAGAGGACGACTTTGTTGCAGACTGGTATAAAACACCCTATCTTGTGAGTACTTGGAACCATGTGTTCAATCCAATTGGCAATATGGGAGACTGGCCTCCTAACCCTGGAGACAGAATCCTTCCGAGTAGTGGTTGGATTAGGAAGGGGAGGCGAAAACACATCCGTCATGTAATGACGATGGATGAAATGTAAGGTAGACGAAGGGGGCATCAGCCTCGCCGTTCCACTTCCGATAGGAAACAAAGAGGTATGTAACATTCATCCAAAATTATTTTTCTTTTCAATTTATACCAACTTACTAAGTAACACATGCAAATGCAGAGGCAAGAAACGCAGCAAATGCGGCAGAAAATGAGCGAGTAATGGCGTCGGGAAGTGGGTCCGAAGGGTCACGGCGTAGCACAACTACGAGCCGCTTAGATGCAGCTGTTATGTATGCTGAAGCAATGGGAGAGGCGGTTGACATAGGAGGAGAGGCAGTTGGGGTGCAAGGGGAGCCATCTGTCCAACCGAGGAGGTCCACTACTAGACGCACAACAAGAGCATCTACAAGCCAAGCAGGGCCATCTGCAGCCCAGGCCGGCCCATCTACAAGCCAAGCAGTGCCATCTGGAGCCCAGGCCGGCCCATCTAGTGAGCAACCAGAGCCTGTTAGACCATCTCGTAGGGCATCTTTCGCAAGTGGTTTACTTCGGGGATTACCTTTTAGACGTAGCAATAATAGGTGATTTATATGCATGTTGTAAAAATTGTGTGGACTCTATTTGCATTTTGTGTGTACTTTATTATTTTGTACGAAACTCAGAAATGAAATATTTGACTCTAATAGAAATCACCTAAAACAAAAATAATGCGGTTTAAAAAAAAAAAAAAAAGGGTACATAGCCGGCCATTTTCTGGCCGGCTTAGGGAGGGAACATTGCCGGCCAGGAAATGGCCGGCTTGGGTATATTTCGATAATTGGTCCGATTCTGGGTATAATTAATAATTTGTATTAAACTTTGGATATTAATAAAAATGTCGGAACAAATTCTATCGCTGAAAATGTTACCGATAGTGTTGTAATATGAAATTTTAGATATCTGATGTTATGTTTGAATTTCGTATTTTTTTTTTATGTTATGGATAAAATAATCGGCGAAAAGAACCTAACCTCCCTCAAAATAGCATGCAGCATATGCCGACATTTTTATTAATATCCAAAGTTTAATAGAACTTAATTAATATACTCAGATTTTCTCAGTATTTATAAAAATATTTCTACCGGCCATTTTCTGATCAGTACTCTATTTATTTGCCTACCGGCCATTAAATAGCCGGTATCCTTAATTTTTTTTTTAGAGACACTATGAAGAGCAAGATGCTAAAATCTAACACTAAAAATTTGAATTTTTAGTTCAAATTATTAGCTAGATTACTTCTTTTGATGTATAATTAGCATATTTATACTAAAATACGCTAAATTACTTGAAATTATGTTAAATTACACTGAATTACGCTAAATTACATTAAATTACGCTAAATTATGTTAAATTACGCTAAATTACGGTGCATCATCGATGTTTTTGCAATTAAACATCTATATTTTACTAGCCTTAGCATTGGCAATTAAGTAGGATAGTGCTAAAAAAATATCGGTGCGTCGCTGATGTTTTTGTAATGAAACATCGATGTTTTTGCAATTAAACATCTATGTTTTATTAGCCTTAGCATTGGCAATTAAGTAGGATAGTGCTAAAAAAATATCGGTGCGTCGCTGATGTTTTTGTAATGAAACATCGATGTTTTATTAGCCTTAGTATTGACAATTAAGCAGGGTAGTGCTAAAAAAATATTGGTGCGTCGCCGATGTTTTTATAATGAAACATCGATGCACTTCTGCCGTCATTAAGCCGTACATAAAGCATCGGTGCGTCATCGGTGTTTTTGCACGAAAGCATCGTTTTAAAAAAAAAACTTTAAACTGCCATAATTTTGGTTAGGAAACTCGGATTTGCGCGTACGACCCTAATTAGGAAAGCTTGGGACGAGACGGGGGCAATGGCGCCCTCGGAGTTAGCCCTAAAGGGTCGACGGAATCAGAATTGCAAAAAAACATCGTTTAGTGCCTCAAAAATTGAGTTAAAGTTTTTTATTATCGGTAGACACAAACGACTCGTATGCGGCAGTGACAGTATCGTATGCGGCTGATGATTAGGAAGGATAGAAAACCTGAATCACATTAAAACAACTGGATCAACCTGAACTAGTGAAATTGTTAAAACTTAGTACCTAAAGAAAAACGTAGTTTAGTGTTCGCATGCGGCTAGTGAATTTAATTACTTGAAATTATGTTAGCAGAATTTTGCGTATTTCAGTATAATTATTATAATTTTGCATATTTCAGTATAATTAGCGAAATTAGCGTAATTTGGCGTAATTTAGCGTAATTTAACATAATTTCAAGTAATTTAGCATATTTTAGTATAAATATGCTAATTATACATCAAAAGAAGTAATCTAACAAATAATTTAAACAAAAATTCGAAGTTTTAGTGTTAGATTTCAGAATCTTGCTTTTCATAGTGTCTCTAAAAAAATAAAAAAATAAAAATTAAGGATATTTTAGCATTGCAAATAAATAGAGTACCGACCAGAAAATGACCGATAGGATATTTTTAAATACTCAGGGAATCTGAGTCTATTAATTAATTTCTATTAAACTTTAGATATTAATAAAAATGTCGGCAGCATATGAGATTCCAACCTTATTTCCCCAAAAAAAATAAACAAATGAAAATGTCCAGGTCATGGTTTAATTTCCAAGCCGCGTAAATTATTACTTTTGTTCCTTTTTTTTGCCAATACCGCCTAGACAGAGGTGGCTAAAACGAAGGGGTCATAATCACTAAGCACGGTTCAAATTAAAAGCAATCAAAGTCTGGTTTTCTCCGTTTCTATTTTTGTCGTCATCCTTGCTGTCCGTCTAACCGAGGTCCCACCACGTGGCGCGTTGCTATTGGCTTGTTGACTCTTATTTCGGGGGTTGATTCCCCACTTCTCCCCCTTCAAATAAGGGGCGGCCTCCCGATCAAAACAAAATCGCAACTAAAAGAGTAGCAACGAGAGAAGCTTTCAGAGGTTAATTTCTTTTTCTCGCTTTCTGTTTTTCTCCTGGTTTGTTTGGTGTGATGATAAGCCGAGTTTGATTTGACTACTGGTTAGGGTTCTTTCGTTCCAGACTTCGCCATTCCTTGGCTAGGTTTGAAGTTTTTGTTAGTTCAAATGAGTAAATCATTTAAATTTGCCGCGTTTAGAGTCTCTGATTAATCAACCGAGTTGCGAAGATGTGCTGGAAATAATTGCATAGCTTAATTCCATCATATTTAGCATAGTAAATGTTCAAACGGGCAAAAAGACTATCCCTAACATAAAATTTCATTTTGTTAATTTGTCGCCATAAATTTATGCGTAATTGACATGGAATTCCTTGAACACCACTCACAAAGTAACAAAATGTCATTGTTGCTCATGCAAACTATACCTTATGATATATTTACAAAAGCAAAGAGAGTGATCTGTTATTTCAAAGAAGTTAGGAGAGCTATGCGCAATTTTCCATGTTATAGATAACAGTGTGTTTTTCATACCTTTTGCACCTGGTACCCTGGTATTTTGATATATCTGAGGTGCATGTCAAGTTCTAACAAATAATACTTCATGTTTTAACTATAGTACAGAGACCACAGCAAGTTCATACAAACATGACTGACGTGCCTCGTGATGAGATTGTGTACCTGGCCAAGCTTGCCGAGCAAGCCGAGAGGTATGAAGAGATGGTAGAGCAGATGGAGAAGGTTGTAAAGACAATCCAAGATGAACTGACAGTTGAGGAGCGCAACCTCCTATCCGTGGCCTACAAGAATGTGATTGGTGCCCGCCGTGCCAGCTGGCGCATCATCTCGTCAATTGAGCAGAAGGAGGAGAGCAGGGGCAACGAGTCACATGTGGGGCTCATCAAGGAGTATCGTGGGAAGATCGAGGCTGAGCTGAGCAAGATCTGTGAAGGCATCTTGAAGCTTCTGGACTCTCACCTTGTGCCGTCAGCTGGCGGGGCCGAGTCTAAAGTGTTCTACCTCAAGATGAAGGGAGATTACTACAGGTAACAAGTACCTCCATGCCAGTATAAAATAACAAATAGTTGGTGAGTTATAAAATTTAAATTCTTTTTGCTGGGTATGCTGCAACCTGAAACCAAGTATTGGTCTTTACCTGGTACTTGGTACTATAATGCAAAAATAGGTTAATTGTTTCAGTTCGGGATGTATTGTGTGTGTGTGTCTGAGACCAAGTATCAGGTGTTTCCAGCATTTTTTGCCAGACCTTTTACTTATTTTGTGTATTCTGTTTTTATTTTTAATGAAATAGGTTGCCTTTGAGTTCCTTTTTTTCAAAAAAGAAAAAAGGCAAAATTGCAATATGAATTTAAAGGAACTAATCTAACATTGATGGTGTAAAAAATGATTGAATTTCAGCAGAAATTCATAGAAACTAAAAACCACTGCTGCACTGAAGGTTTACCTGGTAGTAGTTATTAATTTAGTATTTTCTTCAAATTTTACTCAAGTTGCCTTACTAATTGATGATTACAGTTGAGGCTAGCTTGTAAGAATGAATTACTCACCTTTTTTAGAACTAATCTTCTATATTTGCAACAGTGTACTCATTTGTGACGTTTGATTTTTAGCTGGGTTGAGGGGTGTGGCAAATATGGTCTTTTTCCAAAAAAAAATAATTCTGGGCTAATAGTTGAAATGTGCAGGTATCTTGCAGAGTTCAAGACTGGTGCAGAGAGGAAGGAGGCCGCTGAGAACACCATGGCGGCATACAAGGCTGCTCAGGTTGGTTATTTGTTGAAACTTCAAATGATTTAATTAACCAAAAATTACAATGTCCTATATACTTGTTGAAAAGATTTCTTGAGTACATTATAATGTTTGTTGTATATCCAATGTAATCCTATACTCCACAAAACAAGAAGACATTCATGGAACTCCTCCTATGTTTCTTTATTTTATTAAAAGAAACCTCAAATTATCCTCCTTTAGCTAATCTTTGATGAGAAAGAGTGAGGAGCAATGGACATTTTGGGTAGTTTTGAAGAAAAATGGTAAAGTTGTTGGGTATAGAAGAATTTTGTGGTTTCTAACAGGGAGGCAGATGGCATCCGATGGGCATTGGATCCAAATTGGTCCGATGCCCACTCAGAACCGTCCGATTTGCTCCAAGATTCGTTCTCACTGCTTCAATATTCATGCCAGCCGCTTCAATATTCGTGCTGATCAAGTGCGAACGAATCTGGAGCGAATCAGACGGTTCTGAGTGGGCATCAGTCCAATGCCCATCGGACGCGCTCCGCTTCTTTCTAGTGGGGGTATAGATGGTTCTTTTAGATTTCATGGGCCTACTGAAATTACCCTAGACTTAGTGTGATATTGTCATATTGTTCTCTCTTTTCAGGAAATTGCATTTTCTGAACTGGCACCTACTCACCCAATCAGGCTTGGTCTGGCACTGAACTATTCAGTGTTCTACTACGAGATTCTCAATGCCCCTGATCGTGCTTGCAATCTTGCCAAGCAGGTTTGCTTTTCTTGTTCTTAGATTCTGCTTTGGTTAGTGCTACATTCCATTTGCATTGTACTATGTTTTGTTGTTCTTTTCTATAATGTCACGGGATCCTCTCCTTGGCTAATTTTTTTTTCAACCAAGAATAATTAACTATTTATATGCTAGCCTCGGTTTTCCTTCATTTTAAAAGGCAGGACCTTGGTTTTAAACAGTGATTATCAACATACCTGGTTACAGAACATGTCAGCTGGTACTTCTGATAGCTGCATTATGATCCAGCGTTGACATGCTACTTTACCGCTTACCTTGCATGCATCTATCTAACTTTTATGCACCCATACTTTGTTACTGTACCTGATCTGGGATTTGTCAAAATCTGGTACAAGAGTATCGTGTTGAAGAAAAATGGGGGTCAAACAGTGGATTGGTCTTATAAAGTTGGGTTACTAAGGATTTTATTTTTAATAATAAGTTTAATTCAAATTTGAGTATTTATATTTACCTTTTGCACTGTACTTAGGCATTTGATGAGGCAATCTCAGAATTGGACTCCTTAGGCGAGGAGTCCTACAAGGACAGCACATTGATCATGCAGCTGCTCCGTGACAACTTGACCCTCTGGACTTCTGACATCACTGTACTTATTTTTCTCTTATGTGTTTTCTTTTTATTTCAGTTAGTTTTTATATCTCATATCTCTTTCTCATGCAACTTTATTGCTGTTTGTTTTCTGACAGGAGGATGCCGGCGAGGAGGTCAAGGAAGCTTCCAAGCGTGAGCCTAGCGAGGAGAAGTGATTTCCATGAGATCACCTATTATTGAATTTAGCAATTAGAATTTTTAAAACGTTTCTGTTGTATTTTCTGGTTACGCTGATCACAGCAGAAGCCAAGCTGGATGTGGTTTCATTTTATCGTAGACTATTTGACCTTTGTTGGTCTATGAATTAGTTTATTTTCCTGTTGGTTTATTGGATACTATGACGAGATTTATCTGTTATAGTCTTATAGATGATTGTATTAGAATGTTTCTGCGCGCGGGTGTGGTGTGTTGAGTAGAACTAGGGTGCTCTCGAGTTCACCAAGTCCCTTGGTGAACTCAAGTCCAAAACTCATCGGATCGGCTTCAAACGACAAATCCGACCGTTCAAACCCGTCTACCTTACGAGTGATGCGTCTACATGTAAAAATTTTAAATTTTGAAATTAATTTTGCATAGAGTCAAGTGGTCAAAAAATGTCAAAAAATGAATGCATTAAAATTAATTTATTAACCTTCCAATTTTGACCACTTGACTCTATGTAAAATTAATTTCAAAGTTTAAAATTTTTACATGTAGACGCATTACTCGTAAGGTAGACGGGTTTGAACGGTCAGATTCGTCATTTGAAGCCGATCCGATGAGTTTTGGACTTGAGTTCACCGAGGCTCGGTGAACTCAAGAGCACCCTAGTTCTACTCGTGGTGTGTTACCTTTGTTTATTATTGTATCGTTAAAATTCAGCTGTTTTCTGGGTTTCCTTCACCCTGACACATTGGGCTTGGGTCCGCATGGGCCCAACTAATAATTGAAGAGAGAGCATTGGTCGAATATTCAATGAATAGGGACCTTGGTGAATAACTGCATCCATGTACCCACACAGGCACACACCCAAGTGAATTCGTGTCACCTAAGGTAACAGAATATTCTGTTTGAATCTGGACTGTCAATAAGAATCCGCACAACTATTAAAGTGGTCCTGTGTGTTTCACTTCGGACCGGATTGGTCGGAATTGGATTGGACGGCTGTGATCCAAACAGAAATATTCTGTTACCTCAGAGGATATGGATTCCACCCAAGTCGCTCTTCGGACAACATGTCATACCCGACCCTAGTGAGCTGAACACCCGAGTTCTAATCACTACTTTCTTGTTATGAGCATTTATATCGAAAAATTTATATAAATTCGATGTATTTTCTAAAACTTGAGCAAGTTATACCGTACTATACTCGAAATGAAAGAGCTCTTATTTCCCTTTTGTAAAATGAAGTTTAAGGTATTATTGCATGTTCAAAGGATGTGCAAGTTATGAGTTATTACATATGGAGAAAGGGGACTGTTGCAACAGGAAAACTTCGAGGAAGCACTTCAGTGAATGTTCAGTACTTCGGCCTACTTAAGGTTTTAAGGAAGACTAAGAAATTTTAATTCTTGTTGCCGGACATGTAAAAATAATTGTCTAGAGAAAATAATAAGTAGAAAAGATAGTAAGTAATGCAGATGGAGATGTTATAGTTTTTTCATTCAAAATATTACCCTTGGCCACGTGGCTGCCTCCTTTCATTGACCCACTCGCCAGTGTTTAAGTAGATTCGGTCCATTCGGATCCCTCGCGTGGCGATGTAAAAGTATGTGTCGTGCACAAATCATGCTTCTTTAATTGACTCGTCACATATGTAATCTACAGAACGTGCCGTAGAGTATCTAATCTCTTTGATCACTCTAAATGACCCTGGGCAGTGTTCTCTCTCTTCATTTGTCTTTTCTTTTCCAGAAAAGGAGAAAACCTTTCGTCTTCCTACTGATCGGAGAGCGAAGACGAGACAGGACATGGCTTTGGTGGTGGCAACACCGCATCCAGATCTCGACATACATGCTCTGTTTTCTTACTACAACTCCACCTACTTCGAAAACACACTCTCCTCCTGCTTCGTCGAATGGAGCTCCCCTCGCTTGATCAGGTTTTTCTTTTCTTTTCTCAGTTTCTCTTTGCTTCTTGTCAATGCTTTAGCTTCTATTGATCATCTTGTTGAGATATTGTAATAGAGAGCATATTGGGAGTCTGGGAGAACGATGGCACTCTACGGCTTGTACAGTGCTTATGCTATTCTTCTTCGTCCTTTGATTTTGTTTTTAAAGTCGGATTATTTGTTGCTGTTGCTGTAGTATGTAGATTTGAATGTGTGAAAATCTCGGATGTTTTTGTTAGTTTTATGTTCTGCTTTGTTTCTTAAGTGTAGTTGGCAGCGAGTTTCTAAAAATGGAAATGGGTTTTTGGGGAGTGATAGTGCACTTCAAAACCCTCTCCTCCCACTAGTAGATTTTGCAATTTTTAGCGTGAATTAATTATTAACAAATTTATCCTCTCTTTAAGCTTCATTTTCAAATTTTTATTTATCGTATTGGATTAACTACCATGGTGTGGATGTGCCATTTGTTTTAATGTTTCGTATCTCTAGAAATAGTAGCTGATTACTTCACCTTCTTGATAAAATAGAAGTACTAAATTGATGTCAGTAAAATAAAAATAATCCAAGATAACAGTGAGCTTCTAAAATAATATCATACAGAAAAGTTGGCATTAGCCAGCTTGCAAATTTGAGCTGAATCTGCACTTCGTCCGTTTCCTAACAGTCTAAGAGCAGTAATTAAGCTTCTAAAGATCAAAAGTAATTGTTTATACCCAACGGAGTCAAGCTAAATTTACTCAATTTTCATACTTCACAGTTGCCCTGCCACCTGCAATTATCTGAAGGGGTATTGTCAGATTACACTTTCCCAGCCGTTACTGAGATATCTCTCGGCCGATCATGTGAAGAACACTTTGCTTCATGAAATGATCCACGCCTTCTTGTTTGTTACTAAAAACTATCGCAACCATGGGTAAGTTTTTCTTAAACAGTTACAATTTGCTTATATATATTTTTTTAATTTCTATCCTTGAACTTTCATATGAAAGTGGAACATTGTTTGCTCTTTTGTTCATTTGTGCTGATAATGATAAATAACTGTTTGATATTAATTTAATCTGAACACCTGCAGTACTCATGGGCCTGAGTTCCGGGACTTCATGAATTCTATAAACTCCAGTACTAAAGCTGATAGCCAGGTTTATTTAATTGTTCTACATTTCCAGAAATTTACTTCATGTGGCAAATTATGTTCACATTGTTTATTCTTTTGTTTCTTCTATGTACATTATCTTTTCAAGGGAAAAAAAATGAATCCATTGAAAAGGAGGTTGAATATTGAAATCCTGTAGTAACATTTACAACTGGTTATGATGGGTTCTTCAAATGTTTGCATTAGTTACTCTCAACCTAATTTGCTGAACAGTCTTTTTGTATCGTGTGAAAATACCATGCAAGTTGATGCAACAAATATCTTTTATTATATTGTGATATGATTGCATTTTTTATTTTGTATTAATAGAGACCACCTTTTGGCTACAAAATCACTCTATTTCATGACTTCCATGATGAGGATGTAGTGGACGACAATATTGCTCATTGCTGGATGGTAACTGCAGTTTCAATTTCATTTTTCTTTCTAAATATTTTAACTGTCAGCGAATCCTTGGTGCAATAATTGTTTTTCAGTGTGCAAAATGTGGCGATACAATCAAGAGAGCAACGACCACACGGCCTTCACATGCTGATTGCATCGTGCAGGCCCATCACGCCAAGAAGACGTGTGGCCTTGCTGACTGCCGCTGGCACAGGTAAACCATGTGGGGCCCACAAGGGGCGCGGACACACATTTATGCATCATTTCATGACCATGTTGATTTATTATTCTTTTAATACTTTTGAAGACATAAGGTGAAGTGTGGTGGTATTTACTCAGAGATACAAAAGCTTGACGAGCATCATGATAAAAAGAAGGTCGTCTCGAATGGTACAATTTTACTTATTCAAGTCAGTTCCAGTGCAAGTACATGCCTATTTATCTGGTTAATTTTTGGATCTTCTTTATTCTTTTGTTTCTATTTGTGTGTAAAATCTTGGGATCTTGTCTATCGATTTATTTAAAATTTAGTTTCCTGACTAGACATAGATATTTACTATATTTGGTTTCAGTTATCTCACAAACTTACAATAACCAACCAATCAGGCTCAATATGGCTCCTTGACGAGGAATCTCTTAAAAATACTATACCAGAGAAGAAGGGCAAATCAGTTCCGAGCAAAGAGAAGTTCATCCCCTGCTCAGCCAAGGCCAATTCAAGTGCAACCTCACCCTGTCTGACTTATCGAAGGAATTTGAAAGAAACTTCTGGAAGCAAGCTTGGCTCTAGTAGAATCAATATAAAAACTAATATACAAGGTGACAATGTTATTCTATTATATTTATTTGTATACCGAGGTCAGACTATCAAATGCGGTCTTAACGTTGCAAATTACTGATAGTACTTGCTTTGGTAACTCCTATTGGAGCCTTGGTTCATGAACTTCTTAATTAGCATTCTCTTAATTAGAAGTTACCGTTTGATATGTCCTTTACCAAATAAATGAGAGCAATAAATTTCTAACCTTCATAGCAGTGGAATGCCGTCTAGCACTTGAAGGTTTGTTACTTAAAATGACAACCATGACATCGATTTAAAACTTCTGTAACATTGACGTCGTCTCCATTTCATAATCTGATATAACTCCGCCACATTTAACGGCAGTTTCTATAATGTCCTTAAATTTTTTTTAGGGGTTTTATTTATAAACTAAACTAATCTGTCTTAAACCAGAATCAAGTTATTAGGCACAAATTTTATTTCTAATTAATTTATCAGGTTCTTCAAGGCTCATTGGTTGGAAATCTCCAGAAGTAAATATGTCAGACAAGAAGGGCAAATCTGTTACAGAGCTTAATAAAGAAATTAAGAGGTTTGAACCATCCTCGGCCAATTCCCAAAAAATCTCACAACCCAGAATTCCAAGGAATGTGGTCCCTCAAGAAAAGCAAGAGCATTTCTCACCAATTGCTGAAGAATCTTATACAAGAAGGAAGCTTGGAGCCCAACTCGACCAAAAACTTAACTTGAAGGGTGAAATTTTTATTTATCTAATTTAATTTTGTCCAAACATTGTATAAATTTAAGTGAAAATTTATTTTCACTAATGGTTTGGCGGAGTCAACGAGGGTACTGGAATTGGTTGGTACCAGTACTTTTATGGTCATGAGTGCTTTAAATGTTGAAAATTTCATTTAGAGCCTTATAAAACAATTGCGGACAAACAAAAAGTACCAGTTGCTAGTAATGTCCTACTTACAACTTGATGTCTTGACAATTCAGGTTTCTCAAGCCCAATTGTAAAAAATCCTTCAGAAGGAAATACATCAGAGAAGGGAAAACCTCCTCAGGTAACGGTGATCAAAGAGGAGGCTGCCTCAAACCAAGCTGCACGAGTTTTACCATGTTCTGCAAAGGTGGTCCCACTAGAAAAGCCACAGCGATCTACTCGAGATAGAGAAGTACTGTTGAGGAAAGCCAAAAATAGATGTCCAGAAATGGAAAAAGGTGACTAGATAGTTTCATTTGACTTAAGCTGTAAAAAAATGGTTGGTTTCCCAATATAATTTTCAGATGAATTTCTTGCTATTGTTTTTTCTCACCTCCATTATAAGTTTAGTGACTAAACTTTGGCAATGGTTGTTCAGCTTATGAAAAGCCAAAGGCATCAAAGAAGGAGACTACCAGAGAAATTACAGGGTTCTTTCCTTCTCAGGCCAGCTCACACACTGGTTCATCTTCAATGAAGGTGGTCCCACACAGGAAACCAGAGTTTTCACCACCAAATAAGTTTGAGTCTTGTAGAAAAAGGAAGCGTACCAGAAAGGAATTTATTTCGCAAGGTGAAGATCTGATTTAATCTTAGTAATATTAAATTTATCTAGAAGTTGGTTTAGTATGGTTCACATAACCATGTAATATCAATGGTTATCACAGCTCTTGTCCGCTCCCCCTAAAAAAAAATAAAGGAAAAAGGAAAACAGGAAAAATAGGTACCTTCCTGTGAATAATGTCTCATCTGATTGGAATTTCTCATTTCAAGTTAAATTACTCTGAGCTTCTTCATCGTCTCTTTTACTCAGCAGACAGTGAATATAAAGTGGTGAGTAAATGGTTGGAGTATTACGAGGACGAGTCAACAGATGAAGAAATCGAACCCCTGGTGAACAGGAAAACCATTAGGAACAAGAGGATGAAGATTTTGAGGGAATCCATCAAGAGGGAGAAGGAAGAAAAGGAGAGGAAGCACGAGGAAATGGAGACAAAACTGTTGTGCCTGCCTGGGTTTCCACAAGGCAATGTACTGGAGATCTCTGATGACGACTCCAGTTAAAAAAAAACAAAGAAATGTTAATTACTAGCTGACTCTTACATTTCTTATGCAGCAAAGGAAGGTTTAGTGTGCTAGGCTGGGACATTTTGGGAGTGGTATAGAAATCTTAAGTTTCTTGAAGTAGACAAAGATAGTGATAAAGCGTATGATGCCTTTTGAATAGAACTTACGGCAGGAATAGATAAATGAAGGAAAGAAGAACTTTATTAAATGGATCGTGTTACTTGGTCTCGTGAAAAGGTTAATTTGCCATGGAATTTATGAACTTGCATAGACTTATTAATCGAACTTATTTTCCTTTTGAATTTGAAAAGGAAATTTGTAGTTATTGTCTGACTTGGCCGTTTCCATACCATTTCACAGTATAATTCTATGCTTAAATAGTTAAATACAATTTTCTGTCGTACGAAACCTCGGGCACTTCATCCACAAATCAGCCAACTACAGAAGAAATTAAAAGTCGTCTAATAATTAAGTTGACTTGAGTCAAACGAGGTGTAAAATATGAGTAAGATGAAATAAACAATTTATTCCTCCTTGAATTTAAATAGCAACCAAACATGATCAAAAGAACTACAATTTATATATTCATAGCTCAGCAATGCAGCTCCAAACAACATTTACTAACACATTTTGCATTAATGGCTAATGTCAAATAAACATAAAAGAACGAGTCAAGCTAACACCACCATTGCAAACCATAACCATGCAAGGTGTAAGACTGGTAACTAGTATCAACTATCACTGATACAACAACATAATCTTTTAAATAGATTCACGCAAATTAGAATTGTCCATCTATATTCTCGTTTTATTGTTGATCATCTTCAAACTCATGCATATGGTCCAGAAGATAGTTTGCAGCCAATTCTTCATTCTTGTTACATGCGAAAAACACCTCCAATACAAGTGCCCGGTCAAATCCCATTGCTTCAAGCTGTGTCATTAAGAAATTAGGAGGATAAATAAATCAACCAACAAAAATGTAACTTTAAAAACATCACAAAGAATTTACAGGAGACGATTGCAAAAAGAGGGATAGTATACTTACACGTTCTAGAGCTTCACGCTCCTCAGGAGTGACTTCTACTGTTTGGGGCATTGCATCAGCCAACTGACCTAGCAAGTCTCTGTCCACCATGGAAATAAATAATGATAATAATAAAATTTAAACATGATAAAGCAATTACATTGCAAAACAAGATATGATAATGAAATTGAAGATTTGTTAAGAGTTTTCACTAACTAAAAAAAAAACAAGGAGTTCTCACCCCTCAGCTCCTTCAGGTGCTTCGTTAATTAGGCGCATAAACTCAGCTTGGTTTTCCTGAATAAGACGCAGGATCTGTGGATTTTGTTTTCCCAGCTCCTGAAGCATCGGCTGTTTTTTCATAGCGTTGTCAACAAGATACGTTAGAAATTCAAATCTGGAGACTTAAAATTAGGTAAATTTTTTGACTTGGGTTAAGGATAGGTTCCAGGACAAAGGATTAAGGTCTCATACATACTGGTCTGTTTCAAAAGATGAATTTCAATATTTATATTGCTCTTCCAGTTTTTATTGTTTGCTTGCTTGTTCACTGTCTGTAATTTAAGACGTACAGTCAAGTCATTAAACATTGAAGTCCAGCCATAAAAAGTATAATACCCAACAAAGTACTGGTATCCTACCACCCAGGCTTGGTACCAGACTACTGGTAGATCTTAGAACTCCAGGAGCATTTTAGCATTAACAGTTTAGCAACAATATATATTGTATGCCAGGGCTGAGAAAAATAAGCACACTTTATCTCTGCTATATAGAAGCTTCGCCCTTGGTTAAAAAAAATAATAAATATAATCAATAAATGTTTCTGACAATACCTGAAGGATCTGAGGGTTAGACTGCACCAAAGCAAGTAAGGCTCTGAACTGCAAATAAATAAGCCCCAAGTCTAAGCTCAGTGACTAATAACTAATTAACTCAACTTGACTGAAAGTCAAAAAATAAATGATGTTTTTAAAATCACACGTAAGATACCTGAGGACTATTGCGCAGCATCTCCAAACTGCCTATACCACCAGCATTAGCATTAGACCCTGCACTGGGAAGCTCCTGCTAGAAGTAATTACAGTTAATCTACCAAGAAATCCAACATGTCTGACACCAAGCATTTATATAACAAAAAAAAACAATAGAAGAACTAGAATATCATTTGCACATGTATACCCGAGGAAAGAGGTCAAGAGGATTAGCATTGGGTCCAGAAGAAACCACTGGAGCTGCCGGAGGTTGCACTAAAGGATGACCAGCTGAAGGAGGTGCAACACCAGTTGCAGGTGCCTGAGCCACAGGTGCCGGTGCAGGGGCTTGCAGATGTTCCGGGATTCCCTGAAAAAGATAATGAGATCAAATTTTAGAAAAAAAAAAAAGCAATTACCTATACTATTTACCTGTGCTGGTACCACCTGGCAGGCTGATATTTTTATCAGTAACATAAAAGAAATTAGAAATTTCACCCATACCATCAATTCCATCAGATTTCAAAAACTACCTGGACCCCTAACTTTACCAGCGGGTCGGCCCAATCTGGCCCGCTGGCAAAGTTAGCGGGCCAAAGCCACGACCAGATTGAGTAAGAGCCAACACCAGATTTGGCCACCAGATTCGAAATCTGACAAAATTGATGGTATGGGTGAAATTTAAAAAAAAAATTATGTCATTGATAAAAATTATTGCCTGACAGGTATTGGTACACTGGTAAGCTTGTAACTTTTAAGAGACTTACCGAGTACAAATACTCAACGGCTCTCTCAGGATTGTTAAAAGCGGCACGAAGAGCACGGACAACAGTGTCTCTATCCCAATTCCCTCCTCCCATCTCGACCAGCTGCTGGACTGTTGTCTCCATGCTTGTGCCCCCAACAAGAATTGATGCGGCTTGGCCATATGCATCTCCCCCTTCATTTCTGAATAAAATTTATTGATCAACAAAGGTATACATAGTGTAAGATATTCTATAATATATTCTCTTCTTGATATTAAATAAAAGAAAAGAAGGAACTTACGGAATAACAGAGACAGGTGGTGGTACGGCAGCAGTTGTGGTAGCTGGAGCTGCTGGTGCTCTGCTTACGGAAATTAAAAATAAGTACCAGTTTCAAAACAGAACTGATATAATATAAGTACTAATAAATCTAACTAAATATAGAGAAATGACTCACGGTTCTGAGGTTTCCGTCGTAGGAGTTGATGCTGGAGGAGATGGGGCCTACAAATAAAGAATTTAAAAGCACTACTAAGAAAGTAGATAAATTACTAGAGATCATAAAATATAGGCAAAAAAAGTTATCAGATTGCTTAAACCAACCTTTAGAAGGGAATCTTCTATCATAATCTTAACACTACATTCTTTTTCTTTTTCTTTTTTTCCTTTTTTTCACAGAATTAGTTTCGCACTACATTTCTGGTACATAAATAATCTTCTAGCATCCCTCATATTTGACTCTAATTGGCTAATAGCACAACAAGAAAGGACCTTGGTAACAGCTCTGACTATCATGTTAAGTGGTATCCTTTTCTAATTGACTTGGAGTTGGCAAATAAGTGCGACAATGCCTCTAACGAAAACTAAAATAAACTTTATTTCAAAGTGGTCATTCTATCCTTCCTCTTTCCAGCTTATTATGACTGCTCATCATCATTGTTGTTCTTTCTTAACAAGGACAATAGAAAGAGCTCCAATAAAATATAATAAAAAATATAACAAGGACAATGGCAACACTTAATGCATTTGGTGTTCAACTTATTTCCAAGATACCAGGACCGAAAATTGATTAAACTAAACTTCAAAAAGCTTCACCTATGATCTGAGAGAGTGTGGGGAAAGCCGACAGAGAGGGAAGGAGGGGGAGAGAGAAGAGAGAGATTAATTTTATTTCTTACCGCATTTACAGGTGCCTTAGAAGCGGCAGCAGATCCACTGGAGGTTGCTTTACTCTGCGTAATATATACAAATAGGCATTTTAGAGACCCCACTCGATTCTAGCATAAATATAAAGCACCACCAAATGAATAACTACCGTACTTACAATGCCTTGAAACGTCACGTGGACATATCAAAGAAACAAGCAGACAAAAGATACCAAATGATTCTTGCTAAGAAGGTAGTAACTTGGACAATGACAATTTTCTAAATTTCATAACCAATATCACCCACAAAAAAAATAATAATAACATTGAATAAGCTAACAAAGATAACAATCTTCAGTTACCAGTACCTTCATTTTTTAATGATCGTTCGGGGGTTAAAGCTTGCCAACTTACCATTTTTAAAATTAGAAAACTTTGTGGATCAATCCCCTAACGTCAGGTTATGAACTCCCAAATAAATAAAGCACTCTGAATAATAAATGCAAATTAGCATTTATACATATCAAAAGCTCCTGACTGTAGCATAAATGCACAACACTGACGAATGAATATCTACAAACTTACATGGCTTTCAAATTTACTAGTATGCAGGCAAAAACACAAGCCGACAGTGGGTATTCAATTTAATGGTCCTCCAGAACACAAGATTCATTTACTCAGACAAAAGCAATCTTTCTAATTTCAGAACCAGTGTAACAATGAAAGATAATCTGATAGTTCTCGACTCGTGAGACATCCATATTCAGCTATGGATAAATTTTAATTTATAGTTGATCTAGTTTCTGACAATTGTTAAACTGAGGCAAGATGAATAATACCTTAGACAGCATTACGACAACAAAACTATTTTCAGCAACTTTGCTCTCTGCCAAAGTTGCATCATCCTTCAAAATTGACCCCTGGTATATGAGCATGAGCTGCCCGGCTGGATACACGCTGCTCCCTTGAGTACTTTCAATGGTCCTTTTCATATCAGCGACCTGATAAAACAGATTTAAACCAAAAATCAGATCAATCGAGAGAAATATAACGCTTTTCTTATTGCTCAAGGTACAAGAGTAAAAGATCAGAAGTAAACAAGAGCACACACTTCTAAATTCTACAAATATACTAGAAATTCACCAAAAACTATAACAGTTCCAACAAATTTGAAGGCCAAAGGAAAGAGGGGAAGAGAATAACCGTATCCTCAGGCTTGACATCGATCTCGAAGGTAGATCCTTTTAGCGTCTTAACAAATATCTTCATCTCTCTTTGATCTCTCTGTAACTAACCAAAATTTGGCTCGAATTTAGGGTTTTCTCTTTCCCGACGGGATTTATGGCGAAGAGATTTATAGGAGAGACGAGAAGAGAAAGAGAAAGGAGATATTAGCGCCGTCGGCGTATATTTTCTTGCCTTTTCCCTATTTAGTCGTTTTGTTTCGTGTTTATGTATTTTTTTTTTTTGAGGAGAAACCCGCAGGTCGTGTTTATGTAAACGGAGCTGTTTGTCGCGACAATTTCCTGAATCGAACGGAATTAAAAGGTTGCGTTTGGATCGTAAAAATGTAGTAATACAAAAATAGTACTACTTCGACATTATTATGAGAATAAGAGGAATGTTTAGATTACATTTAAAATAGTCTATTGTCATATAAAAAATAGAAATGATAAAGTATGTATTGTTTCTTAAACGAGTTGGATATTGAGTTGGTTAACTGGAACAGCGAACAGCATAATCCATCTTATTAATCCATAACCCACATCATGTCAGAACAAGTTGGGATTGCTTGTCCAGTATGCAATTTGAACGGTGGTGTGTCATGTAAGGATGCGGTTTGAACCATTCGTACATTGTGTCATTCTAGTGATATCTCTAACGTCTGAACACAAAATTTCTAGCAAATTAGAGTGATAATAACAACAGAATTACATTTTCTTGAGGTGATTATAAATTTAGAGGAAACTGTTTGACGGGTAGATATTTGTTGTCATTTTTCCTGCTATATCTTTCATTCTATTTTTTTATGTTGCCAACTTGCAATGGTACTTGTTATCAATAATCAATGTTTTAAATAGCGTTTATAGCGTCATAGCGGGAAGGCTAAAAAAAAAGCTATAGCGAATAGCGTAGCTATAGCGGAAGCTATACCAAATAGCGTTTTTCTTTTTACAAAAATTATATTATATATTTGTACTATATATTAACATTATCTAAAGTTTCATAGAACAATAAATAACACCAAATTAATTAAGAAATTATAATATTCATATTGAACTAGTACAAAAGTCCACGGTTCAAAATATCCATAATAATATCATAAACTATCGATATTTTTCTATACAAAATATCTTAAGCATCATGATTCATTCTATTTTTTTTTCTATACAAAATAAATCTTATGGATCTTTATTTAAGCTCATATAAATTGTCTAAAAAAGTCCAATATGCATAGCGTGCAAATAGCGCGCTACACGCTATGCGCTATAGCGGACCCTATTACCGCTATAGCGGCCGTAGCGCAATTAGCGTATTTTCATGCTATAGCTTAGCGTTTAGGGTCAAAAAATGCTATAGCGCCGCTATAGCGGCGCTATAGCGCCGCTATAGCGCGCTATTTAGAACACTGTCAATAATCATTGACTTTCTATATGCACTTGCTATGATATGATAGTCCCGTAAAGTCTCAAAGAGGTTTATAATGGCGAGCTATCAAATACAATTACTACACGGAAGACCACACCTCAGAAGCTTACGAGTTTATGTTATGAAATTTTATAGGATGCGAATCAGTCAATAATAATTAAATTTAAGTAAGAAGTTCAAATGTCTTGATTTTTGTGTGCCTTTATTATGATTTTATTTTTTAAACATTAATAGCTTAAAATTTAAACTTAAATATCAAATAGAACCTTTAGATATAATATATAGTATTTTTTCTAAGCACATTATAAAAGATTATGACATTTCAATTTTCTTTGATTGTCATCAAGAACTAACAAAAATACATTGATGTAAATAATTTCAAGATGTTGGATTTTTTTTTTCCTTATTTATTCATGTAAAACCAAAACCGAAAAGTGATAATTGTTTATGTATGTGGAAAATAATATAAATCACATGTAATTGTTTTATTTTGACATATAAATTTTAGAAAATTTTTTATTAGAAAATTTAAAAATAGAGACATGATGAAGACACGAAACAATGGAGACATTTGAATCCTCGTTAAATTGATAATTTTCACAATTTATAAAATAATTTATAATTTTTGAAATAATTTTTAGAATGTGATTTGTTTTTATTTATAATGTACATAAAATACGATCAAATTTATGTAAGTTTGTTTTTCATCAAACAACTTGAAATTTAAACAATTTACATTCATTAACAGACTTTATTGATATATCAAATAATATTCAAAATAGATTAAGATATTCAACTTTATAAGGCTGATAAATGTCTATGAATTTCTTTTATTGTTAGATATCTTTTACTTTGATGTGTAAAAATATTGTTAAAATTGTCGAGATAAGCATTACCAAATAATCTCAATCCATTTGCGCTTAGTAGCTGCTAATAAGAATCTAAAAAAAAAAAAATCTCAATCCATTTGTAAAACCTAATTCAACTAAATAAGTTGATTTATTCGATCTTTATCCTTTTGCACTGACGATTTAAACATCTCACTCTAATTTGGTTACAGGCTATGTTGGTTTTGCCATTCAGTTATAAGGAATTTGGGGTACACATTTCAACAGGGCAATTTTTAATTCATACAAAATACAAAGTATACACATGACCGTTTTCATTCTATTGTCTATTCGCTAAACTAAACTACAAGCATTTTACGAGGAGCTGAACCATTTTAAGTCTAATCACTACACTACAAGCACACATTTAATATTTTACGACGAATTGAACTATCTAAAACTTAAAAGAAAAGAATAAATTAAATTCCAATATAAATAATTAAAACTTTAAAATCATACGAGTGACTAAGAAGCTCTATAATTAACTGTAGATCTGTCTCTAACTAACATGATTACTATTTCACATATTAAGATAACTACCAGA
This sequence comes from Carex parvula, assembly GCA_025461045.1. Taxonomy (NCBI): domain Eukaryota; kingdom Viridiplantae; phylum Streptophyta; class Magnoliopsida; order Poales; family Cyperaceae; genus Carex; species Carex parvula. Next base: position 52,181 of record JAJGRW010000905.1, read on the forward strand.
TAAGATAAGTTGCAAACTCTTGTTAGTGTCTAGGTTTCATCCAAAACAACCAAATTCCAAGTACACATTGACACGACAGCTTTTAATTCACACATAATATAAGTAAGAGTGAAAACTACGATTTGTATACTTTGTGCTCTACATGAATTAAAATCTATCCTGTCAAAATGTGTACTCTAGTTCAAGCGAGTTCGTGTCCCCCCAGATACTTGAGGTTCAATTAGAAAAAATGATCGCCCAGATTAATTCCAACCGGACCTAATTCAAGTCGGTGCCTATTGAGACTGTAGGGAGTATACTTTAAGAGTCGTGTCAAGTTAAAAGAACGGGTCGAATTTATTACTTGCACCTCAAATACCTAGGGTGATACGGATTCACTTCAAGCCGTGTTCAATTGTGTGCACGAGCAGATTGTAAAAGAACAAATTAAATAAAAGTGCCAACACCACTATACCAACAACATAAAGAGAAGGATCAAATTTCATTAAACCATAAAACCAACTTACACTGCTGAAAAGAAAGTCGTAAAGTAATCCCACATTTTTTTAGCAAGTTGTTCGAAACTAATTTTGTCCATTTGAATATGATATTCTAGAGGATGTGAATTGTGAAATCGTAAGGAATTGTAGGATATTTCTGACCAAGATTAACTGAAGCTTATTTACTATTCTACCTGAAAAATACGGGGGCTTCATTTACCACTTATATGTATTTGATTTTTTATTATTAAAAATTGAAAGACAAATTATTCAACTATTTAATATCCGTAACAATTTTTCTATATTGAAACTTTCTATATTTTTTATTTACATGGCTCAAATAAGTAATCTGTGAATGAATCTCAAAATCAACATGATCTTTAAAAAAGTTATCTATACACAATGGGATGATTTGAACACTGTCCCCCAAAATGAAGTACTAGGGTGCATTTGGATGATTTGAAAATAGAACTAATTTTGATTAGCTCCACTATTCTCAAACTTTGGTGATCCAAATACAAATTAGTAAAATTGGATAGCTCTATTCTACTAACTCATATGATTAGCACTATTCTCAACCACTAAATCAAAAATCGCTATTCTTGTACTAATTCTTACACAATCAGAACGTAAATTTTAAAGTAGATGCGAACTCCGGAACTAATGTGGTGCTATAAATGTAATTTCATACCGACAGGTCAAATTCTCACAATTTTGCACTTTACATGCAATACCGTTGTGCTAAAATTCGAGGAAAAGATATTTTGTTTTTGAATGAAAACTGTTCTTTGTCGCTACTACAAAAGTTGACCACAGCGATTATACAAAAATACAACGAGTGAACAATCTTTTTTTGAGTGGTTTATGCCCGTAGGCTGCACTGTTACAATTTCCAGAAGTAAGAAAAACCCCAGAAATCTCCTAACACAAAAACACTATATGCCCTCTATGGAGAATATTGGGTGAACAATCGATTTGTTCAACATGATCTTCACATAAAAATGAAAATGTACTTATAGATCAAATTTTATATATTATATATATATTTTTAAATAAGTAGAAATCACTTGATCTAAAAAGATCAAAATTCTAGACTATTCAAAGATAGTGATTTTCTAACTATTTTAAAAAATAGTTAAACAAATTAAAAATACGTAAAATTCAGTCTGCAAGTACATTTCATATGGAAATCATATTGAACGATTCAAAAATATTAATCCGTAATACATATCAATCAGCGCTATGCACAGTACCATAGCCTCACACATAAAATTAGTTAGATTATTAAATGTTCAGCAGATAGTAATATAAAATTGACAATCCTCGTTGCAATTAGGTACAGAAATGTTTAAAATGAGGCAGAGAATTATTTTCTAGAATGTTGTTAATATAGCTTTTTGATATGATAACTGTACTCTGTTCGTGCATCTAGAAAATTTTAGTATTTACTGGGCGAAAGGATTTGTACATGCTTCAAAAAGTATTTATACATCAAAAATGTTTATACCATGTATTATAATGTATAGTAGGAACAATTATTGGAAATCCGAAGTCCACATTGTCACGAACAAAATGTGATTCGGGGAGAATAATAAAGTCATAATTTTGGAATAGAAGAGAAGATACTAACGTGCCATCTGAGCCCACCTATTTACGGTGGATATCTAAATTGTGTTTATAACTGATACATAAAATATGTTAGCAGACATTGAAATAATTTTGGAACTTCTAAGAGACTCTTTTTATAATTTAAGTGTTGGCTGAAGCTTCAAGACCCAATTTAAGATGTTCATACACAAAAAATACCATGAAAAAAGTAAAATGTAAACTGTTGAAGTATTAATTCACAACATATCAGACAAAACAGACCAGAAAAATACTCATTTCGTGAATTCAAATACAAGTGCTAATGCACTATACGAAGAGTTAAAAGTGTTTAATAGTCATAGTAGAAAGTATTTAGACTTGAATCAATTAAACTCCTAATTTACATGGAATGCATCGAGATTTCTTTCAAAAATACTTTTTCAATCTTATTGAGACTGAATGCTCCTGGCCCAACATGGCCCAAGTTTTACAAAATTTTGGTAAATCATGAAGCACCGTTCAAAAATGCATGTTGATACATGCTATATACAAAACACTAGTTACATTACATAGATATATTTTGTCTAGCTGAACAATAATACTTTTCAATGTTGAAGAACTGCAACCTGATTATATACGAAGTACAGCTGGAAGAGGTGGCACCCGAATAGCCAAGGTTGGGGCTACAATTGGAGGGCAGTTAAGCCATTCATGTCGCGAGCTTGTTGAACTACCACTTTCCAAACTGATTAGAAAGAAAATTGATAACAAGATTTTTTAAAAAGCAAGGTTTTATTCAACATTATCTCCTTACAACTGCGAGGAAAAAATAACACAAGATTCTCCTTCCTTATAATTAATAAATACTATTGGAAAGACATAATTAATCCTCAACAGGAAGTTCAAACAAAAAAAGGTCCAAGAATCACAGCAGCACCTAGTCAAATGAACTTGATGCACCTCTTTTTAATGCATAAAAAATCCATTAGTTTTTTGAAATTTCAATCATCCGGTTGAATTAGGTTTCTTAATACTATAAGCAACAAATCAAAGTACATCTGCTAGGTAACACGGAAGTCACAACTTTAAGTGCAGAGAAATACAATTGCTATTTGTAAAAAAACTATCATCCCCATTGGCATGCAGAGAGATACAGATTTTATATATTTTTTAATATGAGCAGTCTATTAGCAGAGCATTGAGAATCTGCTCTATGTGCAGCAACCAAAGAAAAAAATGGTTATATTCTGGAACTAAGTACAAATGACATCTGAACTACTCTTGCATGAAAATCTCAGTTAGTATACATATATCAGAGGCAGAGGCCAGGTACAGATAAAACTTATAAAAAATTTTACCCATAACATGGTTAGGGGAGGGGTAGACGCCCAGGAGGGTCATATGGTGATGGCCGGGGCCCACCACCATAGTCTCTGTCAGGCCCATAATTCATCCCATACATCTCAGAAATGCCCATCTCCATCCTTGGCGGACCATAAGCCCCATAATCTGCAAAAGAGAAATTTGGCATGATCATAATCAATACAAGAAATAAAATGCGCAAATAACATGAGCAATTGAACACCTTGCAACACTAAAAATACATCATAAGCCAACCCAAGTAACATGGAAATTTTACCATAGTTCTTCTGCAAAACAAAAAGGAATACAACTGACAACCCTCTCATCATTTCTAGAAAAATTATCTAACATCAATACTCCATTATCTCTCCTCTCTTACATATTATGAATGAAGGGGGCAATTGGGCATTCTACAAAAATTAAGGATGAGAGGGGCACAAAGTACATATTATGTATAATAGAGAGGTTAACTCTGATTCTGCATGTCTATAATATTCCGAATTCTGAGATTATACAAGATCACCACATAATTATGGAAAAGGTTGAAATATAAAAGAAATGCAAACTTACCAGGACCCCTTACTGTCCTCCTCATGAGCTCTGCTCGTAGCTGCTCAGATTCCCTGGCCATTCCCACAAGGCTCTGCTGCATCACCTGCACCTGTTCCTCCAGCTCAGCACCAACTTTCTTCTCATGTTCACGTGCCGCCCTAACCAGTAAATAACACAAATTTATTCAGTTAGTACAGGCAAAGGCAGGCAGAAAACTAAACTAGACTTTTAAAAAAATTGAAATGCAAACCTTGCCCGAGCAAGCTCCTGATGCCATGCTTCAATCTCAGCTTTAATATCTGCAATTTTCTCATTCTCAGACTGGAGGCGCTTAAATTCCCCCATTAGTTCCTTGATTTTGGCTGAAATCTCATCCTTGGACGATTCGGCTCTCCGCAGATCTGCCTGTAGGTGCATTACATCCGACTTCACCGGCTCCAATGACCGCAACTCACCTTCTAATTTCAAAACTTTCTGAATCCACTCGCGTGATTCCGACTCCTTCTCAGCTCGCAATTGTGGCACTGACTGCTCAATTAAGTCAAATAAACTTCAATTATACTTCATGCAATTAGCTCTATATGAAATTCAGTAGAGCCTCACTATCTACATCATAAACAAGTAACAAGCGATGTCAGAAAAAGTAAAAACAAGAAACAAAAGACACCTACAAACCGAACATGACTGTAATGTGCTCTAAATCTTGCTTCAATTAAACCTCAAATTAATGTTAAGACCACTAAGATTCAATTATACAAGTTAAGACAAAAGGTAAGCAAATTGACCATCAATTTAATTAAACTGAGACTCAATTACTCAAGAACTTATAAGCAATGCGTACAATAATACACGTACTTCGCTAATAAAACGGCGCTTCTTCAAGACAAGGTCGTTCTCTCGCTTCAGGAAAGAAATCTCATCCAGCATGCGACGGTTATCAGAGTGGATCCTACGGAACTCCTCCCGGCGCATCGCTATCTCCTCCTCGATTGGATAAGCTGGTACTGGAACGGGCCCGCTGCCGCCGCCACGGGGCAAGGGATGAAGGTAGTGGTCGTCGCGAAACCCGCGCATCTCCTGCTGCCGGGATGTGCGATTTCTTCTCGACATATCTCTAGCAAACTCTCGTGCAAAGAACGAAACCCTAACGTTTAGACAAGATGAAAAGAGAGAGAGGAGACGAGAGGAATTCAGATCCAACGCGGGACCGGACCGAGATCTGAGACGTCTGTTTTATTCTGACACGAATCATAAAGCGGATCCCATGTATTTGAGTAGGCTTCGATTATGACCTATGTTATCTATAACATGAAATAATTTTCACCCTGACGTGACGTGATCAAAATAGTGACATATAGTCATATCACACGAATGGTAAAAAATATCACGTGTAGTTACGCACGTGATGTGATATGACGTGACGTAAATTAATTACGTGAATTTTTTTTTATATTTTAATTTAAATTGTTGAAATTCAAAAAAAAAAGAAAAAAATATGAAAATTATAAAAATTGTAAAATAAGTAAACATTGTTATAAATTTTTTTTTTAAAAAAGGTGATTGAATTTTGACATTACTTTAAAAATTCAAATTATAAATATTTATTAGACTAAATTAGAGAAAATAAAAACTATTACTACATGAGTATCACTGAATCTAGAAACATGAATACTCTATGCGTACAAAAAAAACTAAAAATTAACTAGAAAAAGCTAGATACTCTATGTTTCATGACGTGACGTGTAATTTTTGTTCAAATGCAGTCACGTCATACGACATACGAATCACATCATATAATCGACTCACGTGACGTTCTGTAACGTGATCACGGTATAACAAATTTTCTTGTGTAATATTACCGCATACTTAATGTATATGATCCTGTGCCCGTGATACGACACCATACTTTTATGTATGGTTCCGTGCCCGTGATACGATACGTTGTATTGCCGTATCGATATATCATCCGATATATCCGTATCGTGTTAAAAATATTAATATCGTCATATCCAATACGGATATGGGTGTCGTATCTATAGACTCAGTTGGAAGTATTCTACTCGGTCGGCCGGTACTACAAAGAATATCACTTGAAACGGTGATTCCAATAACTCGACGGTCAACTAGTACTTTGATGCTTAGGGGTGTTAATTGATACGATACGGACTGGGTGGAGATATTTACATACCCATATCTGTTATTATAACAAAAAAAATATTTATTCTTACCTGTTTTTTCGAATACAGTACATATTGGATAAACGGATAAAAAAATATCATTGACATTTTGTTTTATGCTTTTTATAAAAAAATTTCAAAACAAGAAAAAAAAATAATGAATATAACTAATTTGTTTTACGAAAATTTAGGAAAGTACAAAATTTTATTGTATCACGTATTATCTTCATACAAATATATATCTCTATATATATAATTTTGTTTTGAAAAATTATTTTGTAAGATAACGGGTAAGATAACAAAAGAAAAATCATTACCCTTACCCGTATCCAATAAGCTAATGAAAAAAATCTTACCCTTACCTATTTTTTCGGATACGATATGGATCAGGTAAACAGGTAAAGGGGTGTAATCTTTTTACCTTGACAACTTGTGAATCTTTTTATTCGACTCTTAAGACTTAAACTTAAGAGTGAGGCTACGGTGCTATGTATAGCACGGATTGGTCCGTGCTACGACTCAATATTTGAGTTTTCAAAATTCTAACGGTCGATCCAAACCGTTCAACATGATTATAAAATGAATATGTTCTTGCAAACCAAATTTTACATTTTTTCGAATTTTTTTACTATCTTTTTAGATAGGTAGAAAATCACTGTTTTTGGATGGTCCAGAATTTTCAGATCAAGTGATTTTTTACCTATCTAAAAAAATAGTAAACAAATTCGAAAAAATGTAAAATTTGGTTTGCAAATACATATTCATTTTATAATCATGTTGAACGGTTCGGATTGACCGTTAGGATTTTGAAAACTCAAATATTGAGCCGTAGCACGGACCAAACCATGCTATGCATAATACCATAGCCTCACTCTAAACTTAAACTTGTGTAAACTTTTTATTTGACTCTTAAGACTTAAATTTATCTGATTCACTCTTCAACTAAAAATTATTAACTCTATTTTAATTATTATATAACCTTAATTTCTATCTGCTTAAGAATTACAAAGTCAAAATTAAACTCGACTCTCAATTGAAAACTATGATCATCAGTTCCGTGCACTTATCAATACTTTCCTATTTGGGTTTTGAGTGAGGCTATGGTGCTATGCATAGCACCAATGGCTAGTGTACTACGGCTCAGTATGGTACTTTTTAAAATTCTAACGGTCGATCCGAACCGTTCAATGTGATATCCATATGAATATGTACTTGCAAACTAAATTTTATATTTTTTTGAATTTTTTTACTATTTTTTTAGATAGGTAGAAAAATCAGTGTTTTCTGAAAATTCTAGACCATCAAAATTCTACCTATCTAAAAAAATAGTAAAAAAATTCGAAAAAATATAAAATTTAGTTTGCAACTACATATTCATATGGTTATCACATTGAACGGTTCGGATCGACCGTTAGGATTTTAAAAAGTACCATATTGAGCCGTAGTACACTAGCCATCCGTGCTATGCATAGCACCATAACCTCACTCTTGGGTTTTTTACAAAGTCAAAATTAAACTTGACTCTCAATTGAAAATTGGACGTGCACTTATCAATACTTTCCTATTTGGATACATATTTGTGTAGATTTTATTATTCAACCATTTCAGTCTTTGCGATTTTGAAAAATAAAAACCAAACCATATATAAAAAACCCAAATAATAAAAAAAATTCAACCGAATTGATCAATTTATACCGAAAAATTGAATCGTTTAGTCCAATTTTTTTTTTTTTTTTGTATCGTTTAAAAATCAAATAAACTAAACCCAAGAGTAAAACTAGGGTGTTCGTAAGCTCACCAAACCTCTTTGTGAGCTCAACTCAAAACGTATCGGGTTGGTTTCAAACGACAAATTCAAACAGTTAAAATCAATCTACTTCACAAGTGATGCTTTTACATGTGAAATTTGTAAAATTTCGAACTAATTTAGTCTAAAATCAAGTGGTTAAAAAAAAAGATAGTTTATAAGTTAATTTAAGTACATTCATTTTTTCTCATTTCTGACCACTTGACTTTGTAAAATTGATTTGAAATTTTATAAATTTCACATATAAATACATCACTCGTGAAGTAGATCAATTTTAACTGTTTGAATTCGTCGTTTGAAACTCAATGAACACCCCTAAGGCCCTACTGCAGCAGAGATGTTAGTGTGTTTTTTCAGTACTATTTTCTTTTGTTGGAGTCATGGGCCTGATAGCTTATCTTTCGTAATTTTCCGATGAACCTTTGTACCCCCTCCTCTACGAAAAAAGGAAGCATCTCTCCAATGGGCTTGCTTGTTATGGGCCTAAATTGCTCTCTGTCTGAAGGGCAATGAAAATATGAGAGGTCATTTCTACACATAAATAAATAAAATATGTCAGATTATTAATGCTAATGGTTATTGTATCTGCATAATTCGATCAAAATCGTGATGATACTATTATGGTGCGTCGTATTTATTTATTTATTTATACATTACCGTAGGATTAAATAGTAGTCGTCCCATTCCTCTTATTTTATGGTGCTTTGCATTTAGATACATTTATTGTGAAACCAACAAAAATTTTTGTTCTTTCTCAACATAGTGCGTTATTTCATTGAAGGACTGATGATGCAGATAAAAGGATAAGGATTACCTCGAGTGAATACATAGTTTTTACAGATAGATATGGTAATTAATTATTTTGTTGACATGCAATTAACCTTTATGTCATGTTCTTAAAAAAATATCTAACTTTCCGCCTTGGTGCCATTTAAACTTTTAATTAATACATAGATAAGCGTTGAATCAATTGGAGCCGGCTGTAAAGCACTTTACAATTACATTGGTCTCTATCCAGCAAAACAACAATTCGGATCCAGTGAAGTAACCCAATCTTTGGATTTTTGATCGAGACCATCCGATTCGAATCCGTGAAAATCCATCCGCGAAGTGAGTGCACACATCCCGACGACGAATTCGAATCCCGAGACAATCTCGAGCGACGAATTCGAATCGGACGGTCTCAATCCAAAATCCAAAGATTGAGTTACTTTGGGGGATCCGGACCCGCAAAACAATGGGAATCAGATTATAGTAACATTCAAATTTTTTGTTGTTGCAAACTTACAAGTATGCCATACATATCTTTCGAATTTGCATTCAATGAGAATTATATATGAGGGATGCTTCTATAGACATAAGGACCTATTTGTAAAATGAGTATATTTTTATTTTCAAAGTTCAAACAGTCGATCCGACCTTTTCAACATTTTCTCCATATTACAATGTACTTGGTGGTCAAATTTTACATTTTTTTGAATTTTTTTACTATTTATTAAGTATTTTACAAAACTAGTCAAATTCAGACCATTGAATTTTGTACCCATCTTAATAAATAGTAAAAAAATTAAAAAAAATGTAAAATTTGACCTCCAAGTACATTGTAATATAGAGAAAATGTTGAACGGTCGGATCGACTGTTTGAACTTTGAAATAAAAATATGCTCATTTTACAAATAGGTCCTTATGCCCATAGAAGAATTTGCCTTATAATATATTTGCCTATACGCTATGTCACAATAAACTGATCTAAATTAATATGAAACATCTAAACTAAATCAAAGATTTGCCAAATAATGAGAAACATAAAAAATTGAGCCATTTACATGCTTGTAACGATAAACTAAGAGCATTTTACAAATAAAAACTGGAGAAGGATCTTTCCCTCAAATATACAAACACAAACAAATATATAGCTTAGACTTAGTTCATTTTAGTCAAGCATATAAAAAGTTGTTGCGCCTTCTATATTAAATAGGGAGAGATACCGAGATACATAGTGGTCACTAGTGTTTTAAAATAGAGTGAGGCTACGGTACTATGCATAGCACGGATTGGTTTGTGCTACGGTTGAATATTTGATTTTTTAAAATCTTAACGGTCGATCCAAACCGTTCAACATGATTATAAAATGAATATGTACTTGCAAACCAAATTTTACATTTTTTCGAATTTTTTTACTATTTTTTTAGAGAGGTAGAAAATCACTGTTTTTGGATGGTCCAGAATTTTCAGATCAAGTGATTTTCTACCTATCTAAAAAATCGAAAAAAAAATCGAAAAAAATGTAAAATTTGGTTTGCAAGTACATATTCATTTTATAATTATGTTGAACAGTTCAGATCGACCGTTAGAATTTTGAAAAGTCAAATATTGAGTCATAGCATAGACCAAACTGTGCTATGCATAGTACCGTAGCCTCACTCTTTAAAATATAATTAACATATTGCTTGTACGATAAAATGTTGTAGGCATGAAGTAGGCACGTATTACATATTCGATACTAAATTCTAAATCCTTAAAAGTTTCTTCTAATCGTATAAAATCAAGAGTAATTTCTATCATTTAATTAATCACATATTAGACTATTTTCTTTTCTTTATTTTATAATGAAGTGATCTAAAATATTATGTTTATGTTTCGTCTTTTTTTTAGAACATATATACATCCGCATATGCTACTTGCATTTTCTATAACGTATGTATTCATATACCTATGCAGTGACCAACTGCCTTATTATGCATTTAAAAAATTGGTTGTTATTTGTCAAATGATGTTCTTTATAACGAAAAAGATGTATATACAGCAAAAATTTTGTTTTAACCAAATAAGTACTTTTAACAAATTGAAAATATAAACAATGTTTCTTCTTAACTAGTTAATTAAATTATATACTTCCGTAATTGCTAACATATAATAATGCTTATTAGTATTTAATTCGTTTACCTTTTAATAACAGAACAAAAAAGAGGGCCAAGACATTTTACTTATTCTCTCTTTCATTCGTTTGTGTGGTTCTTAATTAAATGTGTTTTGTGTGAGCCGCAAAAGGTATGAATGGAATAAAGCGACGTTAAAAAAGCAAATAAAGATATATTTAAATTCCAAAGTAAACATTATCTATAAAATTCTTAAAATAATTGTCTATGATTTACCTAGTTAGTTTTAGTTTTTTTAAGATTTAGATTCATGAATTTACTCAGCAGAGAATGTTGAATATTTTAGTTGAAGAAGAATTACTTGATAATAAAATTGCCTTCACAATTTAAATAATAACTTTCAATCTAATCCAATTAGGTTGAATTTTTTATAATGTGAATTTATAGATATCCTCATGTAGATATAGATAGCTTACGAAGAAAATTTATGTAATTTGGGCATAGGTATCAATAATTGTTCATTTCAAATGATTCCAAAATTCATAGCACTTGATGAGCTGTAAAACATATGCATCAAACTTAATTATCTTTTACGTACATACTATGTGCACAATAGATATCATACCTATTACGTTAAGTTTTAAAAGTAAAATTTATTTTTAGAATAATTATTTCAGTACCCTCATTCAAGTATCCTCAAAATTTCCGCATTTTATTTAGAGAAATTATATACTATGATCTCACTAATTATATGGTTCCCATTAATTATTATTTTAAAAAGATATTACATGGTCCCAACTAATTATTATTCTAAAATCTCTACACCACTCTTCCTCTATGGTCCCCACTAATTATATGATCTCCCTTTTCTAGTCCCCGCACTCACCTCCGCGCCAATCTTCATAGATATAAATACTTGGAAATAAGATATTAACACTTGAAATTAATACTTTGACGTAACTTGTTATGATCATCTATTTTCCAGTTCCCCAGTAGTTCCCGCATCAATCTCTTCTAATGAAGTAGTGGGGACCCCGTATCACCGCATCAACCTTCCTCTAACAAAAATAGTTGACCACATAGGTATAAATACTTCAGTGCATAGGTATAAATACTTGCAGTACTTGATATTAATACTTTCGGACGTCATCCAATATCATATGTAAAAAATACTTGCAAGTATAGGGATAATACTTGTGTGATGATGAGTCCGAAAGTACGTCAACATGAATCTCATTTGAAATAGAAAATTGCATAGATCGAAGACGTTCGTGGTTTTAGATTCGCAAAATTTCTCACAGATTGTCAAAAATATAGACGAGATTGAATGGAGAAAAAAAATCCACCTCTAAAAATGTGTTTGGTCCCCCCATGTAGTTTGTGTGGTCCCCCACAGGTATTTACGGTGTGGGTATGTTTGGGAGATTTGATTGGAGAGACAATTATCTACGTAAAAATTATTTACCTCATAAGTATAATACTTTAGAAAAAAATTCAGTGCTGGAGTTTTTGCAGTCCTTCAAATAGCTATGGTAGTTATAGTGCGGGTACAATGCGGGTACTGTTATCAGCTTCTTTATTTTTAACAATTGTAAATATTATCAAGATAATAAATCGTAAAGTAATCTAAAACTAGCAATTTTTTATCTGATCTGATCTAATCTATCCAAAATTAAATTGGTCAGTTCCAGGTCAAAATTTCCAAACTGTCTTGCATTGGGTACTAACATGACCCGACACGGTTGCATAACTATTAATTGTATATTGCAATGACAGCGAGCTCCGCATCTGCTAAAAGATGATTTTTTTTTTTTGAATTTAAAAGTGCTGTTATAACGGAAATATAAGAAACTTGAAAATGTCATCAGGCCTTTACCAACTCAACTTATTATTTATTATTTATATTTGCAAAAATTGTCTTTAATGTATTTCATTAATTTAAGCGGGTTGTAGGCGTGTCAAATCATAATGATCTTGTAGGATAGGATCTACTTCGATCAGTCAAAAGGACAAAATAAAATATTTTTGATATATTCGATCCAACCAGATTTATTGACAACCCAAAATCATACTTGTCATTTTTATTTTTAAGATAGAAAACGGTAGTTATGTTTATATTAAAACTCTTAGAATGTTAAATAAAAAAATGATTAAGTTTAAATGTAATAATTTATAATATAATTTTACATTATGTTGAACTATTTTGAACAAGACCCGAAAATAACCTTTTCAATTACTTGGCAAGTTAATTTGGAAGTTGGAAAGGGGGTAAAGTCAACGGTTATATAACAGTAATAGACCGGTTTCAACAATGGTCAACTGAGTTCTGATGGGCTCAGTATAAAATATGGTTTGTTAATCAAACATATCAATGTAGATGCTATAATTGAAATGAAAATCAGGTAGAGATATCAAAGGTCTACACCATCAATGTAGATGCTATAATTATATTGTTGTTTTGTTGTTGAGATCAATACTTCTGGTACATCCTTATCCTGAGCAATGTCTTTATATGTGCTTAGCTAGAGAAGGAAGTGGGAATGTATATTTCAATAGATGGAGAGGTTAGTTGGATGATTTGGAGTTGAATTCAGATTTGATGGAGAAGATTAGACCGAGGTGGGAGAGGAGCTCAGGAGGTAAAATGGGAAGAATTATTTTATCCTAGTAGGTCTAGATTTGATTTGATTGTCGTTTAGTGTTAGGGGATTTTCAAAGATTTCTTTTCAGAGACAAATGAAGATTACGTTCAAAATTTAAGAACCCAATTTCAGGATATATGCGTTTTAGCGCGAGGAAAGAGTGTTCTTCCATCATCTCTCTTTTCTGAAAGGGGAAAATGTTTTAGGAGGAAATGTATATATTATATGGCTAAGAAATTACTACAAGAATGAGACAATATCCGCGAGAATAAAAAATGACTATATACCGACAGAAAGGTGTTTTTTCTATTAGCGACGGGAGTAACCTCGAGGGTATCTTGACAGGTAGAAACATTTTCTATTAGCGACTAGGGGTGTCAACGGGTATAGTAAGGGTCGGGTGGAAGCATTTTCATATCCGTTCTCGTTACAAATTGTTCTTATCCGTACTCTACTCTTACCTGCTACGAATTACCTTACCGTTATGGTTGTCGAATTGTGAAACGGTAGCGGATAAATAACGGGTAATGCTATTATAATAAAAAAATATTATATACTAAAAAATAAATTTAAACACATTCACTTCACACATATAAATACGTTTAAAAGGTCTAAACTTTATTGAGATTTGCTGAAATTTATTTACGTGTTTTAATAGTTAATTAAGCGTAATACAACTATCAAGAATTCTTGAAGAATTAATATTCATTGCTCATTAATATATATAATAGATATAATTTTTTTTATAATTACCTGATCGGGTAACGGGTACGAAATAGGCTTTACCCGGACCCTTACCCGTTTATATAATAATTTTTTTTTTATCCGTACTAGTACCTCATAAGTTTACGAAAAAAAACTTATCCATACCAGTTTTATCGGATACGTTACGGGTCGGGTAAACGGATAAAAGGGTGCCATTGACACCCCTATGCTTGACTCCGGTCAGTGACAACAGAGCAGATTATATTAGGAAATACCAAGATGAATATGAGCGTGCATCATCTGAGGTAATAGAATTTCCGAGTTTTAATTTGAACTGTCCAATTAGAATCTGAACCAATTCAATTCAAGTCTATAGCAGGACCCCTTTAAGATTTGCGCTAGTAAAAAAAGTTCGACAATATTCAATTGCAAATAATTAACTCTATAGTTAAATAAAAAAAAAGAAAATCAAAATTAAGGAATATATTAGATATTACAAAAAGTATAAGAGAATAGAAAACTGAAAAAGATTTGAACGGTAAAAAAAAATAACTCTTTTGAAAAAAATGCAGATACATGATTGACAGCAGTATCTACTTTCGAAAATAAAATCATATAGTGTTTTTATCTATATCCGCAATATTTTGATAATGTATCGCGTCGTGTCATGTTATATGTCATTTTCGTACCGTGTTGTGTTTCTTGTTGTCTCATATTGTGACCACATCGGTTTGCATATCTTTCCGTGTCATATTCATTTTCTTAAAAATAATCACGACACGCGATGTACAAATCACCATGTATATATGATCAACACATTTGTTGGACCTTGTTGTGTCAAAACCAATACTGTAATCAGAAGCGAAGCTAGACTTTCAAGCTATGAGGATCAAACATGAATGAAAGTTAATCATGTGCTGCTATAAATGTGGATCAATTTTACAGTATTCATAATATATTTTGAAAATAAATGAGATCAATTAACTCTTATTTCTTGAACATATCCTGCCCCTGACGGTGATGTGACGTGAAGCTATGTTGCACGGATATGAATATCGTATCAGATACGATACAAGATATGACAATACGGCAATTTTCACCACGATACAGATATCGAGCGATACGACACATATATTAATATGGCAATACGATACATATCGGATATGGGTACGGGATCATATATGAAGTATGGGGGTAACATAGACTTTGAAATTTTTACATTGTAAAAACACATGGACATAGTTGTTTGACTTGTTTCAATCCCTAGTCCAACCGAAGCTGTCAAATTATACAGCGATCTCCACTTATTTGAAGAGGTGGGGAGACGACAGCAATCTTGCAATTCATGCTTTCATGGTCCATTCCATATCTCCTCTCGGAATTTTCATCTACGGGATGAGGAGAAAATAACAAAATCAACTATTGATCTTGTGGGGCCAAATTGTTAGACGTTCAAATTTGAATTATTATTTATTTGCACATATATATTTTAAAGTAAAAAAGATCTTTTGGAGTTATTTGTTTTTGTTCTTGCTGTATCGTGAAATTAATCTTTAGAGTTTAGTAAACCAATTTGCATAGTTGCTAACTTAAATCTATATCAACTATTGATCCTGTGGGGCCACACAAATAGATGCTCATATTTGAAATTATTTCTTTAATATACATTTTAGAAGTAAAAGATCTTTTGCGGGTTTCTTATTTGCTTACTTTCGAATCGTTAAATTAATCTTTAGAATAAACAAATCAATTTCCTATTTTTTTTAACTTAACCTAGCAAGTGTACATAATATTTTTTTAGGGAGATATACCCTCAAAACCCTCAAATTACGTAGTTCTTCATTTAAAATTCATAATATCATATTTACATTTCTAAATTTCAAATACTCACAAATTTACTTGATTTTTTGAATTTTCTATTAAAACGTATTTCTATTTTATTAAGTACTCCTTTTACCATTTATTAAAAAATAAAAAAAATATGTAGTTCGTGTAAGAAAAATATTCAGTTTTCTAACTGACTAGTTTCCGAGGACAAATTGTTTATTTACCTCCTTGTGATACATACATATGCTTGTGTATGCATCACAAGTAAAAAAATTAATCATTTTTTCTCAAAACCGACCAATTAGAAGACTACATTTCCCTTAAACACGTTACATTATTTATTTATTTTGTAATAAAGGGTAAAACATGTGCTTCATAAATTGAAAATGAGTTTTAAAATTTAGAATGATACATATGATATTATAAATTTTAGAGGGCGAAATACTTAATTCAAAGTTTTAGAGTAGACATGAAATTCTCCCCTCTTTTTAATTCTTGTTTTTAATGGTGTAGACATTTTTAAATTCGATGGAGTTCGTCATTGCGCTTTTAATATCAAGTCTAAATCATCTAAAGATTGATTCTATAGTGTTGTAGATTATTTTGTTAAGGGTATAAGAGTTGTAAGTAATTTTGTAGCACCGTAGCTTTTGTAGAATTAATTGATTGTCGATCGTTAGTGTCAAGTGGTGACTATTGTATTCTACTTTGTACTTGTTTATTTAAGTCTCTAGCTGCCCGTGAGTATGTGGATGGATACAATTTATTCCTATATTCTTTTATTCTATCTCTCTATTTGATACAGGTTTAGAATCAATTGGAGAGAAAAATAAGTTGGGACTAACTAGGGAATGCAGTTATCTCTCTATTTTCAGGACATGACATAATTGTATAATTATTTTAAACACAAACATATTTTTTTTAATTATTTAAAAAAAAAAATTGGCAAAAAATATATAATTTGAATTTTTTTTGAGCCAGAATTAGTTAAGTGTCTCCCCTTGAACCCTATCTGACTCTGTCATATGTTTGAGATTAAAATAAAGTAAAAAATAATAGCTCACTCTTATTTTTGTGAGAAGTGATAAGAGTCATTTTTTTTATTTGAAAATAAGTGTGGTAATCTTTATTCCCTAGTTACCTATCTTATATTGTATCCGTATTTAACATGACTATGGTACTTGTGTCCCAATAAAAGTTACATAAAAGATAATGTAAAAAATATAGCTGTCTTTAATTGAAAATATAGCTGTCAAGCACAAACAAATGAACAATGCACAACAATAATTAAATATATATTTGCCTTCTAGGTTATCATATTAATTTCCTTAATTTAATTGCCACATATCAATAAAAAAAATATAGCTGTCTTTAAGGCTTTTATTATCACAAATTAGGTCCTTTTTGAATGTTGATTTTATGCGGTTAGTCAAATTTTATCATATTAATTTCCTTGAATTAAATTGCTACATAACAATAAAAAAATGTCTTCAAGGCTTTAATTATCACAAATTAGGTCCTTTTTGAATGATGGTTTTATGCGGTTAGTCAAAGGATGATGATATTAACACACTATTTTTTTATTTGAACACAACAACTTCAATTTTTTTAATTTTAAAGACATTTTTGCCCCTCCATACATATATCTTGCAACTGTTATTTTTGTTCCCGGAGATTATGCAATCTTCTAGAACAAAGCCCATTTAGTAGTTACTATGTATTCTTCATTGTGAAATATTTATTTAATTTATAAGAACAACAACAAAAGAAAAATAACTCATGTATCTTTGGATGTTCATTAATGTTTTAGTTTTAGTTAAAAGTATGTATTTTGAAAACTATCCATTTTTTTTAATATGGTCATGTATTCTAAAAATCAAGATAAATTATTAATTAATATCATATACAAAAGGTTAACATTATTTTTAGTCCAAATAAGAAATCACATAAAATACATGTTAATTTTAGTGAACTAAATCGGTAATAAAATCAAGGCAAACAATTATGGATGAAAGTTGCAGAAGAAAACAATTTAAGTATGGTCAAATTGTATATGGATTATCAACCAATAAGATGTATGTTTATTTTTTCATATTAATGACTCTTTGTTATAAATATCATTTTCATAATGGAATATTCATCTAATACATTTCCTTTTCAAAGAATATAAATAATAAACTAAAAAACCCATTCTTTACACTAGGAAAATCATTCTATCAAACAACTCTTTTAGCATATAATATTTTGTTTCAGTACAAGTTTATTTTCAATTAAATAAGATAATATGATTTTAGTGTCTTTCTGTTGGACTATGATAATATAATTTAAATATAGTTGATATTTTTTTTTCCAAAACTCAATGATATAAATAAGTAACAGTAAAAAGAAAAACCACATATGATGCAAGATATTGAATGTTCCAAATCCAACTAAGGTTCTTTCCAGGATAAATGTTTGCTTAGCAAATTCATGTATCTATACTTTTCAAATTTGAAAAAATGAAACATTCTCAATAAGTAAATAAGATTTCCTTAGGCGTTTTAGTTTATGGAAATAAAATAAATAAGCAATGACCATTAAAATAAAGAAAACGCATCTTAAAATAAATAAGACGTTTAGAGAGCAGTTAAGCAAGGACAAATTTGTCCATACAAATAAAGAATCTATTGTGTTAATAAAAACATCCATTGTGTTAGTATCATCACCCTTAGTCAAATGTTATCATATTAATTTCCTTGAATTAAATTGCTACATAACAATATAAAATTGTCTTCAAGGCTTTTATTATCACAAATTAGGTCCTTTTTGAATGTTGGTTTTCTGCGGTTAGTCATATTATATCATATTAATTTCCTTGAATTAAATTGTTACATATCAATAAAAAATGTCTTCAAGGCTATTATTATCACAAATTAGGTCCTTTTTGTATGTTGGTTTTCTGCGTTTAGTCAGATAATAGTGGAAAGATGAAAAACGTGCTATTTATTTAGATTTAGTCGATCTCTACTCTCTTATCTCTTTTCTCATTTTCAAACAAATTTGTGCGCAATTCTATTACTTTTCAGTTTTCACAGTTTCCCTACTTCCCTTTTTCTTTGTTTTTTTTTTATGGTTGGTGGCTGCCACCAACAATTAGATTGGTATATATAAAAAAGATTATTTACAAAAGTTGGCCATAGCGACCAGAAAGGAAAAGAAAGGATAAAAGGAAAGCTCAGAAATAAAACTGAGAGGAAGAAAAAATAATAATAATAATCCTCTAACTATCCAATATCGCTTGCAGCAGAGCACAGAAAGCGCCCCCGTGCCCTACCCTGTCCCGTGCCTCGTAGCTATCGACTTTGTAACAAAAAATTGATTTGGAGCACTGTATCATTAAACAGTAAAGCCACCGTTTTCGAACTATTGGAGAAAAATCGCCTATTTCTCTCGCGCCACAGCGCCCAAACTCCCGCCGCCCAAACGACATTGTTACGATCCCTAGTCAGACTCGGTTGACCCAATCTCCAACTCCAACGAATACTGCCTCTATCCACCAGCCGAATGTTGTGGTGTGCCAGAAGGGTTCTCCAAAAACTCTTTGCATAGGCGCAGGACTACATGATGTGGTTAGATGTTTCCATTGAGGTGGAGCCACACAGATGGCACCCCGTCTGAACTATGCAGCCCCTCTTGGAAAGTATTTCTTGTGTGAGGATTTTATTTGCTCTTAATAGCCATACAAAATTCCTGATTTTCATAGGGGCTCGAATCCTCCAAAGGAGGTGATGATCCGGCGATATTATTCCTCTGTGGTGTATGTACCTGTATGCTGAGGCGCAGGTGAAGAGATTTGAGGCCGACCCCCGCCACAGCAATCCCGTCGGCGCTCGCTCAGCCCCGCATGAGAATAATGGAGCTTGCGAAGCCAAGATCTTTAGAAAGGGAGATTCGTCAGCAGTAGCCGTCAGCTGGGAAACCGTGGAGATTCCGTAAAGCTGGCGGAGGGTGACCGCCCACAGACCAAGAGGTTTGGCTTCCAGTTCCCAGAGCCATTTGGTTAACAGGGCGTCGTTCTGTGCTGATAAGTTGATAATCCCCAATCCCCCATTCTCTTTAAGTGTGCAAACCTTTTCCCAGTTGACGAGGCAATTGATCGCCTTGCAAGGGTCAGTGCCTTTCCATAAGAAATTCCTGCGCATTTTGTCTATGTGTTTCATCACTCCTGCGGGAATTCTGAGTGCCTGCATGTAGTGTAGGGGCATCGCCGAAAGTACCGCCTTCACTAGGGTAATTCGCCCTCCATAGGACAAGAAGCGCGAGGTCCATCCCTCTAACTTCCTTTGTATTGCCGCGAGCATCGGTTGAAAGTGAACCTTCCGAGGGACCTTAACCATCAGCGGTAAGCCCAAATATGTGATCGGTAATTGTGATCCCTTTTTCTTTGTTACTTTTAAAAATTTCTAAGTTTCTAATACAGCCTATACAGGCATCTAGTTTAGGGTTCTTGAATTTTTTATTGCTACACTACTTTCTAAGTTCTAACTGGTTATGCCAGAAGGAACTTTGTTGGTGCTAAAATTATATAGCGGGTCATTTGTTAAAGCAGCTTTTTAGTTGCTTTTTAGTTTTTAGTATCATAGTCACATGATTCACGAATTATTCGCGAATAATTTATTTTTTTAGTGATGACAAACCGAATGTCGAATTATTCGGTTGACCGAATTATTTCTTAATTATTTGCGAATTTTTCCTAAATTTTCCCAGATTTTTTTTTTTTGGTTTTTTTTTTTTTTGCTTCCTTGTAGGACTGAGATATCTGATCTGGATAATTCCAAATTATTTCCGAATTATATCCGAATTATTTCCGAATCACGAAATTTTAACCTCACCTAACTGAACCCAAATAATTCATTTGTCACTATGTTTTTTACTTGCAATTTGCAACACATGGGATGGGTTGTCTACAAGGGATCTTTTAGATTTTTGTGATAGAGTGAGGCTACGGTACTATGCATAGGATGGATTGGGTCCGTGCTACGGCTCAATATTTGAGTTTTCAAAATCCTAACGGTCGATCTAAACGGTTCAACATGATTATAAAATGAATATGTACTTGCAAACCAAATTTTATATTTTTTTGATTTTTTTTACTATTTTTTAAATAGGTAGAAAATCAAGTGATTTTCAGATCAAGTGATTTTCTACCTACCTATCTTATTATTTGTTTTCTTTTCCATACGATGCTTGGATTGGTTTTCTCTTTTTATTTAATGAAATTTAATAGATAAAATCTACTACTAAGAAAAAAAAAGGGAATTCAGGTTTTTATTCTTGAACTTTTTTTTAGAAAAACTAAATTGACCCTTCAACTTTCATTGGCACTAAACTCTAAAAAAAAACTTTCATTAGCACTAAATTGATCCTTAATTTTTTGTTTTCAAAAAAATCAAATTGGTCCTTAACTTTGAGTTGCATTAAATTAATTAAATTAATTCTTCTAAAAAAAATATATGGTTCTCTTTCTAAAACTTAAAAAATCAATTTGATTCATATAAAAGACTTGGACCAACTTTGTCATCTATTCAAAATACAAGAACTATTTTGTTTTTATAAAAAAGTTTGAAGACTAAATTGATGTTTTAAAAAAAAAATTCAGAAACTAAAACCTGGATTCTCTTGAAAAAATACATATAGAAAGTTAAAGTTAACTAATTACAAGAATCTGTGAGTATCCGTGAAGGTAAAAATATTTAATTGTGTCGGTATTTTATGGATATTTATGTCTATAATATATAGCAATATCATCAGAGATAACAATTTCTGTCAGTTCACCCATAACAATATATAATCATTTTTTTTTTTGGATACCTCCATATTTTTGTAGTTAAGATTTCGACCAAACATGTTTCCTCGAGCTTCATGCGTTTTTTTTGTGCCAAATTAAGGGAAAGCGGCCTTGGTTTCTTCTGCTTATCGATATACAAGTTCCGTGAGATTAACTATATTTCTTACTTCAGAAATGAAATAATATATATAGCTGCTTTTCTATTTTCTAAAATATTCAAATTAATTTGTTTGTTTAAAAGGGAACCCATTGTCACAGAATTGAAACTAGGGGTGCAAACGGATCGGATAGTGATAAAACATACCGATATCTGTTTTTGGTTTTTGGATACTGAAACACATCAGATATTAAACAACTATTGATTGGATATTAAATGGATACAGATTGGATATCTCTTTTATTTATAACAGTGAATAACATAATTTTTTTCATAATATATATTAAACTATATGATATATTTTTACTATGTAAATACAAATAACTAAAACTTAAAATTATATATGTATTTGTATCTGCATGTGCACGAATATTCAGATATCGGATATCCATACTTAATTTTTGAATACATATATGAATGGATAAAGTCCGATCCGTTAACAAACAGGTCAGATGCATGCATCAAATGTTAAACACTTTTAACGCTGAATTTTGTAAAAAGGAAAAAGTAACTTGAGAAGAAACGTGTGAAACTAGTATAATTGAATTGTGAATTCAATTTGTTTAATTAATTTTATGTACATTGCTCCTTTATATAAAAGGCAATCAAATATACATAAAAGGTAGGATAATAAAAACATCCGGGAATTAATGCAAAAGATCAGCAATTAATTTCGCATAAAACAGGGGAATGAGAATGAACCTTCGGAATTAATTTCGTCAAGATAAGCAAATTCTAATACATAAATTATATGGATCAATTTATATTCTAATTACCTACCCAGTGAAAAATTTAATAAAAGCGGACACGTGGAGCCAGAGACGACCCCTCCACCCATTGAATTAATTTTGGTTAAATAATTAAACATTTGCTCACAAATTATTTAGTGATTAGCCATCCAAAATCATGCTTTAACACCCCTCCACTATAAATTGACAAGGCGCCTATCAAGTGCGCCATTAACATAAACTCTAAGCCACCTTTCTCTGCTCTCTTCCCTTAGTCCCCATGGAGAACTACAAACTAATATTTCTCCAATTATTAACCGTTCTCCTTTCCTTAATTTTATTCAAAGCTATATGGATTACCATCTCATGCTATATTATCACCCCCTTTTGCATAAGGAGATTCATGGCCAAGCAAGGTGTTTATGGCCCGAAACCTCGTTTCCTAGTAGGGAATCTCAAAGACATCGCCAAGCTCGTTAAATTTTCCACCTCGGCTGACATGAAATCTATTAGCCATGACATCGTTGGCCGTCTCATGCCCCATTTACTTCTCTGGCGAAAACTGTACGGTATGTTAAAAAAATAAAAAAATTGCGACTGAATATTCTGTTATCATGAATTGCGTCATTATTACAGTTTATTTAATTACACATTATTTATTTTCAGGAAAGAGGTTTGTATATTGCTACGGGAGTGAGCCGAGGCTGTGTCTTACCGAGACTGACATGATAAAGGAACTTC
Source organism: Carex parvula (assembly GCA_025461045.1). Lineage (NCBI taxonomy): Eukaryota > Viridiplantae > Streptophyta > Magnoliopsida > Poales > Cyperaceae > Carex > Carex parvula. The sequence continues at coordinate 75,651 of JAJGRW010000905.1, forward strand.
TTTCATCGAAGTTCGTACAAAACACCGGCAAATCCTGGCTACAACAAGAGGGGACACGGCATTTCATTGGCAGAGGATTGTTGATGGCGAACAGCGCTAGCTGGTCCCACCAACGCCACATTGTGGCCCCTGCCTTCATGGCTGACAAGCTTAAGGTATAAATACACCACTATCTCACGTTGTGCTTATTCATATTAGCAAGTCGAATCTTCTGTGGCACCACTGATCAATCTTACAAAATATGGTGCATCATTGTTATACATTATTTATCAGGTATTAACACGGTATATGCAAAGCAGGTTTATATCATACATTTGTATTTTCTTTCTATTTTCCCATCATTGCATTTATAATTATAAATTTTGGATGGTTGATAGGGTCATGTGGGGTACATGGTGGAATGCACTAAGAATATGCTGCGCAGTTTGCATGATGTAATTGGATCTGGTACAAACCCTGAGGTGGAGATCGGAGGCTATTTGACTATGTTAACTGCAGATATCATTGCCAGAACTGAGTTTGGAACGAGTTATGAAACCGGTCGTCGGATTTTTCATCTTTTGGACAAATTACAGACCCTTACTGCTCAATCAAGCCGGTATCTCTGGATTCCTGGCAGCCGGTACGTACTTTGTTTCCTGCCATCTTTTTTCACTGTTAATTTTATCTCTCTATCTTTTCTTGAAGTTCGACTGGATCTTTTGTTACTCATAGCATGTATTATGTTATTCACAAAGATAATACAAGGCACCATATGATTTTCTTCTTAATTTATAGAATTTTGATGCCCGAATCAAGAACTTTTGAAAGAATCAAGAATTTATGCGATACTTTCCGTATAAAAAAAAGAAAACATAGTATAAGAATCCTAATTTATTAGTGTCCTTCAGCATGACTTAAAATTATTCTAACTGTTGTCATGATTGAATACAGCCAATTTTCTTTTTTTTTTGGATGTGACATTATTCTCTGATTTGAATTGATGCACTGTAGATAATTTGCGTTGGGCTGAAAAATGTTAAATAATCTGTAATATGAGATAGAAAAATATACATAACAGAAATATCAGATAATGAGTTAGCAAGAAAGAACATGATAACCCATTATATAGTTTGCTTACTTGCATAGGCCATATAAAAAACAGAGCATGGTATTGCACGTGACCCAGTTGTACTTTAAACTCTGCTTCTTCCTGTTGTTTCTGGTTGCTTTTGACTTGTTATAACAAATATTCTTCTTACAAAACCTCCCTGGCATGGCCATGGCTGCTTGTCGGTTAGTGTAAAAGGCTTGACAGTCTCCAGTTGTCGCTTTGTTTGATTCCCTCCAATCCCTATTTTTATACTCTCCAATCTCCATGTCTCCTTGTCTACCCATTATATATATATACTTCACTTTTCTCTGAATAAATTATATTATCAGACTTCTTAATTTAGTACTCTGGCATTCTCTAATTGTTAATTTCAGATTTTTTCCAAGCAAGTTCCGAAGAGAGATAAAATCCCTCAAGGAAGAGGTGGAGAGACTACTCATGGCAATCATAGAAACTAGAAGGGAAGGCGCAGAGTTGGGTAGATTGACGTCATATGGTAACGGATTACTCGGGATGCTTCTTGCAGAAATGCAAAAGAAAAAAAATGGTTTCAGTTATGATCTGGAGTTGATCATGGATGAGTGTAAGACATTCTTTTTTGCCGGGCACGACACATCAGCACTGCTGCTGACATGGACGGTGATGTTATTAGCGACTAATACTGAGTGGCAAGAGAAGGCGCGTGCTGAGGTGATGGAAATATGCAGCGGTCACGTACCGACTGCTGATCATCTGCCTAAACTTACTGTGGTAAGTAATAGAGAGATGACAATTACATTAGCAAGTAGTACCTTTGTTTTAATTTTTTTTGGTGATAACATTGATGAATTTTATAACCTGTCTAAGTAGTACTCTTAAGTATATATTTCAAAACTAACATGTGATGAGGTTTGCAATTTGTAAATTAGCAGCATTAGTCTTAGTTAGGTTGGTCCTCGCTTAATTAGCTATCTAGGTTAGGTTAACCTTAACTAGCTATGGCACATGCTCTGGTTAAGATAAAGTCAATAAGAAAAAGTTTGCAAGTAAAAATTTTCTTTAATTTATAAAGTAATTACAATCTAAAACTAATTAAGTGACACATCATCTTGTCATTCTCATGCAGCTACAAATGATAATAAACGAGTCACTCAGGCTCTACCCGCCAGCAAGTCTTCTACCAAGGATGGCATTTCAAGACTTCAAGCTAGGAGACCTACACATCCCCAAAGGCCTCTCGATTTGGATCCCGGTGCTTGCTATACACCACGATGAGTCGATATGGGGCAAGGATGCAAATGAGTTCAATCCTGACAGATTTTCCGGCAGATCATTCGCTCTAACCCGTAATTTTCTCCCCTTCGCATCTGGCCCACGCAACTGCGTTGGCCAGGCATACGCACTAATGGAAGCCAAGATCATTCTTGCAATGCTGCTATCCAGCTTTAGCTTCACAATTTCAGAGAATTACCGCCACGCGCCGGTTAATGTGCTTACGCTCAAGCCGAAGCATGGTGTACAGATTTACCTGAAGCCTCTAAAGGCCTAAGTCAATTTTGTAATCTCGAGGCTTAGGATTTAATAACGTGTGCGGATTTTTGGTATAGTTCTATACTAAGAGGAGAAGGATATAGTTTTCATATATAAAAGATGATTAGATTTTTCCCAATCATGCATGTGTTTGAATCATTTTGTTTTTGGTATGCAAGCAAAAGCATCTCTTCTGAAAACTAAAATGAAGTCGACCAGTGTATATAAAATGAGGAAATTAGAAATCCGTGTTACACCTATGTTTTTTGTGGAATTGGATTTTGTGCAAATTGATTTGGACAAATTTTATTCAAAGTTGTGCTTAAAACTGCTCGAATCTCTGCATGGAGATTCGAGCGAATGTATTTAGAAGTTAATAAGTTTGGGGGGATGGGTGTCTTAGATCTTAAAGAAATGAATATAGCATTATTATTAAAATGGTGGTGGAGATTTAAAAATAATGAATATCAGGCCACTTGAAAAAACATTATCATATATAAATACCTAGAACACCACACCCCTGCCTCTCCATTCTGGAAGAGTATTTCTAATTTAGAAAATATTGGAGATGTTAGTGTCCAGTATGTACCAGGGAGTAACTCACAGTGTAGGTTTTGGACTGATATATGGTATAAAGAGTGTTCATTAGCTACTAGCTATCCTGTAATCTATCGTAAATGTAGTAATAAACATATTCTCCTTAGCGAAGTTATTGATTCTCAAGGGTTGAGAGTACAATTTAGACGACCACTGGAAGGGTTTGATTTGCTTGATTGGACTGAAATTTTATACATCATCAGTTCCGTTTCTTTTACCTCACCTCAGGACCATCTAGCTTGGCGATGGGACCATACAGGGAAGTTTACTACCCACTCATTATATAAATTTCTGAATTTTAGAGGGGTTCTACCTATCGTACCAGAACTGATTTGGTGGACCTTACCTGTCCCACCGAAAATACGTGTGTTTATGTGGCTGGTCACTCACAACTCCATTCTAACAAAAGATAACTTGTCAGTACGTGGCTGGACTGGAAACCAAACCTGTCAATTTTGTACAGAAAATGAAACCATCACCCATCTATTCCTCACCTGTTCATTGACTCAAAAGGTTTGGTTTTGGCTAGGAAAAAGTCAAGAGTTGTATGCATCAATGGCAGACTTTTTGGGATATCTTAGATTTTGCTATGAAACTACCACCAATTAAGAAAATAGGGTTCTTAGTAGTCTTAAGTTCTGTTTGCTGGACAGTGTGGAGGCATAGAAATGATAACTGTTTTAATAACTGCCCAATTAAATCAGCCCGCACTATCATTTTCCTCATTAAATCTTTGCTTGGCTATTGGGCAGGAAATGTCGCAACACAGGTGCAACAAGAGATTACTGACTGGATGCCGATAATTGAAGATGCCATACCTATTGCTCAGGACATGCCTCTGGAAATGGTGGTGTATCAACCACCAGTGCCGCCCAACTCACTATGAAGACAACAGAATTCCAATTTTTGTACTTAGTAGATATCATTAGCCCTTTACTATGCGGATTAGTAATTGCTACCTTAGTATATTTTTGGTTATTAGAAACTTCACAAGCTTGGTATATAGCTTGGTTAATCGGCATATTATGTTGCTTCTGTCTAGTTCTTTTGAGTTCTGCTATGCAGACTAACTGGCACACAAAAATGGTGTCTCTCTTTTGTTATGGATGACTTTGTAATTATGGTTTCATGATTAATGAAACGGGCTTATGCCTATTTTAAAAAAAAAAAGAAGTTAATAAGTTTAAACAGTTCTGTAAATCTCCACTGTTCGTACAAATTTTAACATGAATTGAATGATTTAGACCAAATTTTCAATAAGACTTTGTTCCAAAACTCTGAACATACTCTAAATGTTATGTCAAAAAATTACACTATATCGGTATGCTAGATAAGTTTTTCATTTCTAAAATACGGACCATATTAAATACTAATTTTTTGCAATAACTAATTAACCAACAACAATGTTTTTAAATCTAAGTGTACCAGATGAGGAAGGAGATTGGTCTAAAACTATGTCTTTAATTAGCTTAAACTTAGTAAGATCTGAGGTTGTGTTTGGTTATTGTAAAAAAAATATGGAAAATATGAAATTTAGTCTACGAGCACATTTTCATATGGAGATCATGTTGAACGGTTCAGATCGACAGTTTGCACTTTGAAAAGACATATATTGATCCATAGTAAGGACCAATCCTTGCTATGCATAGTACCATAGCCTCACTCTTATCATTTTGTATGAGTTTTCAGGTGCTTTCTCTCCACTGCAAATGTCGTTGTCATCAATTTTGTTTGTAAATTTTGGAATTGAGCATCGACGAATTCTTCTTTTTAATTTCTCTAAATCTTGCTCCTCAATTTCATGTACATGTCTGAGTTCCAACTTGTTCCCATCTTAATGGGTAATCAGTTGTCAATCGCTCTTCTCAAATTATCTTTTATAGAGGAATAAATCGTTAATTAATCTTACAAATTATGTTTTATGAAGTGGAGTTGTCGGTTATGCACGGATTAAACCAGCTAGGGAGAACAAGCAATATGTTCAAGTATATTGCTGTTTTCCATAATTTTTAGGAGGAATTTCATGTATACCCCTAAAAATTTTAAAATTACGTATTCATCCCTCTAAAATTCATAATATCATATTTACCTTTCTAAATTTTATAAATACACAAATTACCCATTTTATTGTCTTTTCTATTTAAAACATTTTAATTTTAATAAATACCCATCTTACCCTTTATTAAAAAAATAAAAAGTACATAGCTTGTTTTTAAGAAAAAAAAAAAACATTCTTCAAATTGGTTGGTTTTGCCAGCTATGAGACTCAAATACTATGGAAACAAGAAATCATATCACGTGGGATTGTCCATATGCGATCAGGTTTTGGAGGGGTCTTCTCGCGCACCTTCAATATGCAATTGCATGGAGATATTACTATCTTCGAAGTCTGGAATATGGCCATATATGATCTACCACCGAGATTGAACACACTGCTGGAGCATGAGCACTATGGCGGGAAAGGAATAGAAGATTCTTTTCTAATAAACGAAAAACCAGTGCAATTATTATTAAATGAAATGCTACTTGAAATTTTCTTATGGTTTCAAAGCTGGTAGGATTAGACTAGACTATGCGGGGAATTATTACGCCATTTTGACGTCAATATTGGATAGCTGACTTGCGTATAAATTGAGAAAATAGTTAATAGGCCCTTGTAAATAATTTGTTTTCATCTTTGATATATTTGTTGGCAGTAATCATCGCTGACCATAAAAAAAAATTGGTCGGTTTTTGATGGCAAATGGGTCATTTTTCTACTTCTAATGTGTACACGGTGGTATTTAGGTATACGCTTGTGTAAACATGAGAAGTAAAGAAATTATTCATTTTTTCTCAGAAAATGATCTATTAGAAGACTGGCATTTTTCTTAAAATGCTATTCATTTTTTTGTATTTTTAATAAAAGATAAAATTGGTACTTTATATATTTAAAATGTGTTTTGATAGAAAAGAAAAGAAAATAATTATATTTGTGAGTTTTTAAAATTTATAAGGATAAATATGATATTATGAATTTTAGAGAGGGATTATGTATTTTTTTTTTAAGGGGTATACATGAAATTATTAATCCTCTAAATTTTATTAGTTTTGTAATACTTTATGCTACGTTAAAAATAATAGTAATTTCATGTATACTTCTCAAAAATCTTGAACTTACGTATTTCCCTTTCTAAAATTTATAACATCATATTTACGCTTTTGAATTTGAATAACTCACAAATTTACTTAATTTATTAAGGAAGTATTTTAACAGTAAAATATATGAGAAAGAGATGAGAGAGGAGTGACATTTTTCTATATGCTATTTTATTTTTCCATAAATAGTTAGTATTATTCGGGTGGCACTCTTCTACTTCTCTGTATCTAACTTTCATTTTCTAACACTATTCTGCATTTTTATAAGGAGTGACTACCCACCCCTTATCTGCAGCCATCATTTGCAACCAAATGTGTTTATATATTTTTTTTAAAAATAATTTTATACGTGATAATAAATTTTTTTTTGAAGTATGTGATAATAAAATTATGTATACCTTAAGTTACTATGATTAAAAATGCTGAAAGTTGTTTTATATTAACTTAAAACTTTCTAAGATCATTAAAAAAAATAGTGAACAATAGACATTTTTTGCATACTAAATATAAATAGTTACAAAATTTAGATGTGAACAACTTATTTTTTATTTATTTTTGATAAAAATGAGATATTCCCACCGATTTATTATTGAATTCCAAAATCATACAAGCATAATATTTTTAGATCAAGATACTAAACATCTAGTATCAATTCCCTGAATATTATTTCTACCTGTTACATCTATTACCAGAATATTACAGTTCTTACCCTAATCAATAACAAACAACTACGTACACATCCAACTTTATTATTACATTTTCAATATTACCCCTAATCAAAGCAAAAATTACCAAGGTCTTAAAAGCAAAATAAAAACATGATCATCGCCTCCAACTAAAATCCATACCAAGCAAAAAGTAAGCCCCGTACTCCCTACATATTCAACAAATCCTTGTACACATTGCTGCCGTGTCCATATCCTCTGCCATATCCATCGTACTTATCACTGGAATTACATTATTGATATCACAAGAATGTGAACAACTTATTCATTTAGTATAAATATATTTAAAAAATAGATAAGGGATACGCTTATAAGGAAGAATAATTCCTTTTTTTTTAGTGGGTAGAAAAATTTTATGCTCGATACTCAAAATTGCATATAGGTAGCTGTAGTAAGTGGCAAAACTTTCCCTTTGGATAACATAATAAATTTTAAGTTTCTGTACTGGCAATCTAGTAGACTGAGTCATGAATCTAATTTTCTATTAACTAAAAAAACGACTCAACACTTTGAACATCACATGGATTATAGAATAATTAAGGCGAGAGATATAAAAAACTATAGTGTTATAAACTTATAATTAATGTTACAGCTTTGCATATACAGGAAAAACACATCAAATCTTTCGTACAGTCTGTTTCTGATTGAAAGACATTCAAATATTTCTTCCATCCCAGATGCTGATACGAAATGATTCTCTCTTTTTTTATATATATATATATGCAAACATATGTTATCATTATATGTTTTATTTTTTGTTTATGCTTGTACACGCGGAGGGAATTAATGTTTTTGCTGAATATTTCTTAGAGAGTTAGCAAAGAACTTTATATATGATAGAGCCCCAAGTTGACCTCTACCATTGTGCAAATTAAATGGTCGAACTGCTATAAACGAAAGCAATAAATTACCTTTTCCATGTAATATATAATTTGAGAGAATGATCATAATTTACTCAAGAAAAAAGAGTGCATTCTGTACATTTAAAAAGTGAACCTAGCTGAATGAATTTTAAAATAAAAAAGGAATACACTTGTTTTGAATAAACCTGTTCAGAATTGTGGTGTTTACGTATCATTGGATGGTCTAAGAGAATCTAATTCTTGAAAGGCGAGAATCGATTAATTACTTCAAATTAAATTAAGCGTTTAAACTTTGAACTGAGATTCTAAAAGCTTTTACTCTTTTTACGTTTTGTCCCTATTCAAGTTTCCTCGTTTTTTCTACTTCTAAAAAGAGTTGTTTATATGGAATTTTTTTTTTTGTAGTTTGAATGAATGAAACTTTCAACAAAGGCTTTGCACAAGTAACTTTTCACAATTGATGCAACCGTGCATGAATGCATTCAGGAATAATATCTAAGTCGTGTAGTAATGATGAGATTATGTGCTAATTAATTAAGGACCCATCTTTTTTAATACATGAAGCACTAGATACCGGATTAGTGGTGGTTTTTATTATAACATATCCACCTACAAAATGCAATGATGTAACTGTTTCCATATATTACCTATTAAATGATATATTTTCAATTCGTACCCTTGGAAGTTCTAATTAATGGGTATCCTTTTAAAACCTACATTTTTCAAAAGCCCAAATCCTTATTTTTAAACTTAATTTTAGTAAATAAAAAGATAAACCTAAGCAATTAACATAACTGAACACATTTTATGCGAAATCGAGAGACCATAAATCAGTTGCAACGGCTTGATTAATCGGCGATAAATGATACAATGATTTGAGGAAGTATTACCGATTTAATTTCTTATTTTGTAAGGATTTATAGTAGATATTTGGACTCTTAGAAAGGAGGGTAATTAAGTACTCCCAGAGGTTGATTATATAAACATTATATAAAAGAGAATCAATCCTGGTGCTCCATTGTACTCTGTATTTGCCCCTCTCACGTGTCTAACCAATTACTTAATTTGAACAACATTCTTTTTAATTAGTTTATCAAGTTCGATTCTTGAGCTATTGAATTATTGAATGGGCTTGAAAGTGCTTACTAGTGAAGAATAAGTTCTCAGATCTCAATATATATGATATTCAGAAGCAATGATGCAGCTTGAGTTAGATAGATGGAGGTTTATGGTATAAGTATCAAATTCAACTTTCACAAAAAGTCTATAAACATAAATTTCAAGAGCTAGAATAATATATTAATTTAGAATCAAATTATCATATAACATCTTAAAATCTAATACCTCATTACTGTTTTTCAAAATGTTTGGAGTGGCCTAGTCCCTTGTAATAGTATACATCTCAATATGATATATCTAGTATAGTACATTTATTATTTAATATCTTTATTGATATTTGCCAAATTTAAAAAAAAAAAAATCAAGTTTTGTATGTGTCCTCTATCATTAAAATAATTTATGTATCAAATTTTGCAAAAATTGAGAGCCGTTTCATAATTCATGCAGCCCAGGGAATTGAAAATTCTGATGATTTGAAAATCTGTCTAAATAGTTGAATTTTTCAAATAGTTTGATGGATGACTAAATGACATCTCAAATTTATATAAAATATTTACAATATTATTTTTTTAACTTTAAATTATTAATAAATATATTATAGAAAATGGATGTACATTACAACCATTTTTAGAGTTTTTTTTTTAGATTTTAGTTCCAATTTGTTCACGCCTGACTAGCTGATTGTACAAGTCCTGCAAAAGAAATCAAAACCATTTACTTGTACGACGCTTTGTGCCAAATTTTTTTTTGTTTTAAGATAAAAAAATAGGTCATGCCCCTGTAATAAGGAGTTTGGTTTCGTGAAACAATGGTATGGCCAGAAAGGAATGATAATGTATAATAATAATATTATAGTTATTATGGGCCAGGAAAGCTTAATGGTTATATACATGGGCGGACCCACATAGTCCTAGGGCAGCTGCTTTTCTGGATTGTGAGTTTTAGTGGAAACTATCGGTCCTGACTGATTTTATCCTCCTTGAAATTTTTTTGCCTTCCTTTGAATGTTTGATTTATAATTTGAATTAAATTTAGGGTTAAAATTGAAATATATTTATTGAATTTTGATTGGTAATTATAATTAGAAGTTAGATCATCAGAAATTACAAGTCAAATTATTGAAAAGTATAAGTTAAAGTATTATTTTTTATCGAGTACTCAATTAGTTAATGAATTTAAATCCGATTAGCTATTTAAACCCCGATTTGATATTTTTTTACATCCGACGAAAATTCTGAATCCGTCCCTGATTATATATGATCTTAGATAGATGAAAGACTAAACTTTATTCTCCTAACTACATCCATCCATCGGTCTCAAATCAAATGAAAATAGTATATAACAAAAGGAAGCTATCCTTTGATAATGATTAGCAGTCATAACTTAATTGCCCCCTCTTTGCACGAGTGGGTTGGCCCTATAAAGTTGTACTTTTTCCAAGAGCCAGGAAGGCCTTTTTCATAGGCCTAATTTGATGTGTACCCTTCTATTTCTTTAAAAAAATTATATATATAACAGGCTAAAAAAGTATTGATGAATTATTATATAATAGTTAATGAGCGAGGCAATGGCAACATGAGAACGGAGTAGGTCCGATGCCCATTGGACCTACTTTTAGGTTCAACGCCACGCGGACCGTCCGATCTAGTACAAGATTTGTGCGCACGAAAATTGAAACATACAAGCACGGGGTTTAAAGCATTTCGCACGAATCTAAAAGCAAATCCATAGTGATTAAACCCATCGAACCGAGGTAGGTCCGATGCCCATCGGACCTACTCTCAAGTCTGGCAACATGCATATTATATATCGACCTGTGTTATAATCTATATTTTCTATTTTCAAAGTTCAACCAATCCATCCGAGCTATTAATGTTGGATCATAGTCCAACGTTAGCATATATGTAATATAATTATGAATTGTATACTGTCATATATGATTGTCACAATTAAGTGATCTAATATGAAATTAAGATATTAGACAATCTATGTATTTAATAGGTTGTGATCCATAAATGTATATAACAATTTAGGTAAAGATCAAATCATTGATGGACTGATTCTGAGATTTGCAATTCAGAAAACGACCATTTCAGAGGTTTGTGTGAGTCACATGGATATCAATGCGGCTTTCTGCCTCATGATGAGAAACCTTAAAAATTGCAGCATATATCCAAATTTAAATACCCACCAAAGCGTCTAACATAAACCCCTTTGAGATTTGGACCAAGTGAAAGTCTAGTTTGAAACATTTATGTATATGGGGATGTCTAGATGAGGTAAGGCTTTATAAGGCTGCACAAGATGAAACTAGACAAAAGAAATGTTAGTTGCTATTTTATTGGGTATATCGAGCGCTAAATGAGTTATAAGTTTTATAATCCTACAGAACATTTAATTAGTATTGAGTGAGTCTATGGTACTATGCATAACACGGATTGGTTCGTACTACAGATCAATATTTTCGTTTCCAAAATTCTAACAGTGGATTCGAACCGTTCAATATAAATTTCATATGAGAATATACTTGTGGGCTAAATTTTTTATTTTTTAGAATTATTTTACTATTTTTTTAAATAGGTAGAAAATCACTATTTTTGGATGGTCCAGAATTTTCAGATCAAGTGATTTTCTACCTATCTTAAAATATAGTAAAAAAATTCAAAAAAATATAAAATTTAGTCTGTAAGTACATATTCATGTGGGTATCACGTTGAACGGTTCAAATCGACCATTAGGATTTTCAAAATGAAAATATAGCTCCGTAGTACGGACTAATTCGTGCTATGCATAATACCATAGACTCACTCTTCAGTATTTGATACGAAAAATGTAATTTTTTTGAGGATGTTGAGTTTGCGGGGGGAGATACAATAATAGATTTTGAATTCGAAGAGGAGTACGCAAATATTCTCATAGGTGTTGAGAGTTTTATGGATATAGATCCCATTTAACTCAAAATACAAGTATCGAAAAGTGAAATTATTGAAGACCAAACTCAACATAACCAAACAACATAAAGATTCTAGAATCTCTAGAAGATGTTGTTGTAGACCATATTGTTTCAGAAAATGCTGGACTTTCTCGAGAAAATTCAGAAGTGCCAATAAGAAAATACAATAATTGGCTGACAATACATTGGAAAAATTACCCCATTACCTGAAGATGCGAAACCCATTAGTTGCAAATGGATATTTAAAATTAAAAGTGATTCGAAAAGTAATGATGAGTAATATAAAGCTCGTCTTGTCACTTAAGGTTTGTAGAGACTTTTTTCGTTTTATTTAATTAATGCAAGCATTAACCGGCCCAAATGAAGGTTGATGATTGTTAAAATTATGTGTACATAGAGTATAGTGATGATTATTATGTTTTACATATAATCAATATTGTCGACCCAAATGAAAGCATATTGATTGATATGTTATTGAATCATCAATGCTCTATTTTTTGAAAGACTCTTTAAAGATTATATTGGCATTAGTTACGTATTTTAATTTGGAGTTTTAGTAGATGGATTTTAAGACGGCGTTTCTAAATTGTGACATTAATGAAACAATTTATATGGTGCAACTAGAAAACTATGTGTTGGGAGACAAAGTCTATGGTGTGCAAACTTAAGAAATTCATCTATGAACTAAAGAAAGTATCTCAATAATGGTATTACAAAATTCATAGTGAGATTATCTCGTTTGGTTTTGAGATAAATTTATTGAATTAATTTATATACCTTAAGTTCTGTGGGAGTAAGTTTATATTTCTGATTTTATATGTGGATATCATATTGCTTGCCAATATCGATATAAATATGTTACAAAAAACTAAGAACTTTATGATAAAGAATTTAGAGATGGAAGATCTTAGTGATGCATCATTTAGCCTAGGGATTGAAATACTAAGGGATGAGATCCAAAGTATTCTAAGTTTATTCCAAAGGAATTATATCGATAAGGTTCTTCTTAGGTATGACAAGTAAAACAGTAAACCAGAAAATATACCTCAATAGCAAAAGGAGACAAATTTAATCTCAACAAGTGCCCCAGGTATTATTTAGAACATGGAACAATGCTAAACTAAACTAAAGTAAGGTAAAGTAAAGGAAAGAGTACATAATGGTTGGTTGTATAAATGAACATACTCCATGTTGGCAAATCCACTCATTAAAGGATTGACACTCAAACAGTTTCACGAACATGTTGCTCATATGGGTGTAATTTCCATTAGAGATGCCAAGTTTTAGTGGGAGTCTATTATTGTAATTTGGATATGTGAACTTGCATCAAGTTTGTATGGATATGCATGTTTCACAAAAGGATATTATATTTACATTATGTCTCTATTAAGATATGATTTAAACTTCAGGTTTATAATTTGCAAAAGGTTTATATGTATATGCATTTTGCAATGATAAAAACTTAATATATGTAATTTGCAAGAGGATTATATGTATGCATTTTACAAGAAGTTTATAAAATTCAGTTCTTAAGTTTTGAATATGTAAATTGCAAAAGGGCTTATTTGGATATGCATTTTACAACAAGTTTCAGTTTTTAAGTTTTGAATATGTGTTTTCTAAATGGCTTGTTTGGATATGCATTTCACAACAAGTTTATGAAATTCATTTTCAAGTTTTAAGTTGGAGACCAAATTGGTACGATAAGATCACAATCGCGTGTAATTTCTATGCTACACATTCACATTATGATTCATATCATTTGGTTATATTAGTATTGTGATAATTGATAATTTAGTTACGACTAAAATAAATGTGACGAAAGCCGCTTTAGTCCTTTGCTAATGTGATTAATGGACGAAATTGGTTTGAAAATACATAATGATGACAAAAAAGTATGTGCGTATATAAGGTTAACAATACATAATTAAAAGAGTATGACATATTGCTCAAGTGGGAGATTGTTGGATCATAATCCAATGTTGAGCATATATGTAATATAATTATGAATTGTATATTGTCATATATGATTGTCACAATTAAGTGATCTAATATGGAATTAAGATATTAGACAATCTATGTATTCTATAGGGTGTGGTTCATAAACGTGTAGAACAATTTAAGCAAAGATCAAATCATTGATGGACTGATTCTGAGATTTGCAATTCAGAAAACTATCATTTCAGAGGTTTGTGTGGGCCACACAGATATCAATGCGGCTACATCATTTTTGATGCAGTCGCACAAAATATCTTTTTCAAGTTGGCAGATAACCAGATAGGTTACTATATATAAGGATTGGTCCGCAAGACACAAGATAACAAAGAAAAATACATAAACTGAAAATATTTTTTTTCTCTTTAGATAAATACAACTCTGTGTGTTTTCTCTTCTTCTTCCACCATCAAAGAATAAAGAAGAGAAATCTATTCGGAAATTTGGAGAGGATTTCTTAAGGGCCATATCTTGCTGTCTTAGAAGACTTGATCCACGACCATACGACGAAAAGACGAGAAAGATTTCTTGCCATTAAAGACTTGTCTCGTGCTCACGGAGACGACTGCTGCTCTACCAAGGCTTTGGATATTCCATACAAAATATCATGGAATCAGGTATTATGTTTCGCACTTTTGATTTATGTTTTGGGTCTCTTTGGCATATGACGGTCTTTAGATTAAGGTGAGAAACTATTTCTCTTTCTCCGGAGTGTAAGTGTTTGACTCCTAGATGAGATGTAATTGTTTGATTTTTAAATAAGACGTAATTATTTAGCCTTTATGATTCCCAAACAATTAAACGTAGTCTTCATATAAAAATGTACATGTAAACCAAAATTTATATTTCTTAGAACTCTTTTTACAACTTTTTTAGATAGGTTGAAATCACTTGATCTAAATATATGAACAATCCGAAAGCAGTGTTTTTCTATCTATTTAAACAAATAGTAGGTTTATTTTAAAAATGTAAAATTTGGTCTCCAATTACATTTCATATGGAGATCATACTGGATCAACTACTTGAACTTTAAAAATTGAGATATAAATCCATAGAATGAGCCTATCCGTAATATGCATATTACCATAACCTCACTCATAGTAAATAATCTTTTTAGAAAAAAATGATGTCAAACATCTTAACTTTGAACACTTATAAAAACAATTTAATCTGATTTTGTACATGCAATCTCTCATAAAAAAAACATTACTTCAACACATGAACCAAATACTGATTCTCAATTATTAATAACGTAAGTACCTACCTTAAATTAATTTTTAAAATAAGTCACCAGTTTCAAGTTCAGTAGTATCCATCTGGTAATCATTCCCTCTTTAATTAACAACATTAACAATTTGTGCATGTCAATCAGCAAATAAGATTGTCGGAAGCACTGTACTGGAATAATGATTTCCCAGTATATGTTTCAAACCAAATCTAGTGACTACTATATAAGTATATATGAAGTTGTACATAAAAAAATATACAAAACTTTACACATGTGCGAACAATAAGTTGAAGGAGATTCATCGCGCATTCACCAAAGAAAGTGACAAACTGCCCACTGAAAGCAAATTAAATCTGTACTTAATCAAGATTATTTTGACCGCTCTAATTTTTTGTTTTTTTTGGTAAAGCTAATTTGACAGTGTCTGGCTTTGAGCAAAGTGGTATAGGTAGTTGGTGACATTGCCATATTACAAATTCTGCAAGTGACGTTCGAAATTTTAATTTTTTTTCTTGCTTTCTTTTCTTTTGACAAAAGGCAAATCAATGCCCGTTTCATTAAGAAACCGAGTCTTACATACTATGTACATGTTTAGTTGAGGAACAAAGTTAGTCCTGAATTTTTAGATCAAGTGATTTCCTTCCATAACTATATGCATAGAAAATCTTTTTTTGTGTAGGATGAAAAAGGCAACCCATAATTTCAGTATATTTATTTATTTTGCTCTTCTCGATATCCTACAGCTTAAAAAAATTAATTGAATGGTAATAATCTGAGATATTATACGGAGATCCATAGCCATCCTTAAATAGTCATCTCCGATATTCTCTTATATACAATCAATTTCGCAACCATTAACATTCAATTGTGTATCGGAGCATGCAGCAGTTGGTATCATGGGAAGAAGAAGGGAGGCAGCACGCAAGTTGAAGGAGGTAGCTGTACACTTGAGAGAGGTGATAGAACAGGAGAATTCGGCAGAGACGAAGAACTGGAGAGAGGTTATGATTGTCATAGAGAAATTGGAGAAGGGGATGCTCTAGTTGGAAGTAAAGGAGAGGTCACTGGCAATGAAGGACATGATAAAGGTAAGGTCTGAGATCTTTGCCATCTTGGACAAGAGCACCAGCAGTCCTCTGTTCTTTTTTGCTATTTGTACTTTTTCCATTATAATGATACTAAGGAAATGAGGAGTAGGGCTTGACCCTCAATCTTATTTAAAAAAAAATTGTTACTACTTAGAGAAGCAGAAGCGCTATTAATCTCCTCTAGTTTTTTTTGTTGAAATTCACTTGAACAACCGAGGCCTATGAATGATTAAATGATTAATATTTTTTATTTCAATTGAAAAAGGCTCAGGCCTATCAATATTTTTTATTTCAATTGCTCTATGAATGATTAAATGATTGATCATTTTCAAATTTCATTACATTCAATATATAAGCTCCTTAAATGAAAGAAATGAAGAAAAACAGACATGGCTTATCACTGTTTTAAGTAAGAGTTGCTTGTGCAAAAATATTACCCAACAATATTTTTTAGGCAATTCAATAGTTCCATTCGGATATATAAATTTCGATTTCTTTTTCTGCATTTGCTGCTACAGCAAGAAAACAGGAGAGAGTCTCCATAATTAGAAGTTTAGAACCAGCCACGTGTAAATTTTTTATGAGTGAGTCTCCCGTACACCAACTTCTTAGGGAGAAATTAAATTGATTTGGACCGTATTTGGTAACAAATCTGTTATTTGAAATTATAGGTAATTAATGGCACCTTCCATTTTCGTTGGTTTAATTGGAGCAAAAGTGCGGGCACCTTCCATTATTAATATACAGATTATGAACACTAATATTTCATCATCATCATCCATTAATATTAATAAAAATAAGAGTAAATGACGTGTTTTTCACTTCACGCTCATACCTTCAATTCTGAAGTCGAAAAAGTCGATCCGAACCATTCAACATGATCTCTATATTAAAATGTGTTTGAGACCAAATTTTAGAATTTTTGGAAAAAAAATATTATTTATTTTCAGAATTTTTTAAAATGACTATTTTCATAAAATTGTGGACCATCAAAAATCGAATTCACATCCCCTCAGGTTATCAGACTGAGTACAATTGAATCGGACAACCCAAAAATATTCTCTTTAACTTGGCACAAATCTCAAAGCACAAATAATACTGCCCCTGTGCCATCCCTAGTAAGCACCTGCTGAGAGTAAATCTGAGCCGTCGGTTTGAATTGTGTTGAGTTAGGTACTTAGGAGGATACGGATCCTCAAAAATCAGGGATTTCAAAAAAAATTCTAATCAAATAGTAAAAAATTTAAATTTTTTGTAAAATTTGGTCTCTAAACACATTTTAATATGAAGATCATGTTGTATGATTTGATTAATTGTTTAACCTCCAAAACTTTGAAATCATAAAATATAAACATGAACTCTTTGCTTGATGAGTCCCCAACTAATAATAACAACAATAATAAATTAATAGTACAGTACAAAGGCCACTGCCAAAAATATGGCAATCAGCATGAATGGAGGATCTTTATACCATTGATTTGCTGCATCATGCGTGTTCTAGATTGTACGGGGCACTCTAGTATATAATTTGAACTCAACCCGCTAATAATGACATATCCACAATTTCAATATGCATATACATGCTTAAAAAAAATAGCACCCGTGTAACTTCACCTTGTTATTATCAATTTGGTTTGGGTTTTGAGCCCTCATGAGAAAGGCAAATCAATGCCCGTTTCATTAAGAAACCGAGTCTTACATACTATGCACATGTTTAGTTGAGGAACAAAGTTACACGGATTGAATTTCTTACTCCATGAATTAGTTAATCGTGTTTGGTAGAATAACTATGACACGAGAGAAAATTGAAAGATTGATGTTATTCTGATAGTGGGATTCACAAGTAGCTAGAGTAACTGTGGAGCAAGTTACTCCGACTAGAGATGAGAGTAACTTAATTTAGATTAACTCAGATGTTACTCCATCTTACTCTTTCAAATTTACTCTTCATTTGACAGCATAAAAGTGGAGTAAGAGGTTCACTTCATCACTTACTCCACAACCAAACATGCACATCCCCAACTCGGCCTAATGGGTCTTCTGTTTCAACCTAACATCAAAGTCTAACATATATCATCTGCACAAAACTAGAACATCTATATTACTCAAAATAGCCCTCATGTCTGTTAACCAGTTTTTGGCTATTAACCTTCTAGCAACAACCATTGACAACCATTGTCAAGCTCTCAAAAAAAAAAAAAAAAAAAATTCTAGCAACAAACATCATTATCTAGATACTAACTTCGGATTAATTTTTATGCAAAAGCTAGAAATTGATACATCTTGTCTCAAAAAATTTCAACTGCAACTCTTAGCCTCCCCATTCAACAGTATTGCTGGGATCTCCTTGAAAACCTGGATGGGGATGCAATTACTTATTCTGGCATCCATTGTTCCATTTCCTCCTTGATCTTTCTATTTACATTACCTGTCCAATACAAGATTAAAGCAATAATTGACAACACCATTTGTCTATTAGTTTTAGTCTGAGTAGCTCTTACGAAAACTAATTCATTCCTATTTAACCAAATGCTTCATCAGAAAAAGTTGTTTTCTTATTTTTGGGTAAGTTAAAAGCAAAATCTAAAATATCATCGACTGATTTGTCTATTAGATTTGACTTGTCACTCTTTGAAATAATCTTGGCTAATCCTCATCCAAAATCAAATTGTATGTTCCAATGTACATGGCAACATTAAGTATTTAAGTGGTCAACTGTTTCAATCAATCCACAAAACTGACAAGTCAAATCTCTAGTCGATACTTTATTTTTTGTAAATTATCCTTTGCTGGTATTTTTTTTCTTTGTAATTAGCCACTGAAAAAAAAATTGATTTTGGGGTACATGTATTGCCCACCACACTGTTTTTTTTATGTACATACATCCCTAAAGTTTTAAAATTTATAAACTCCCTTGACTGAAAATTTCCCTTGAGCACCCCATATGCAATGAATTTCATCGGGCTGATATGTAAAACGGGTTATTTTGGTAGCAGTAACTTTTGTCACTCGTACATTAAATTCCTCTTAATTGCCTAACAAAATGTATGTTATCCCGTTTGACTTGTACACCTCCTGCAAAGAGATATTAGGAGCATATTGCTATGGGTGTTCATCGGTTCGGTTCGGTTGAAACCAAACCGAACTAGACAAACCAAAGTTATAATTCGGTTTCTAAAATAGAACCTAACCGAACCGATTTAGTATTGCAACCGAACCGAACGAACCAAAGTTTTATTTCGGTTTGTTCGGTTCAAACCAAAATATATTATTTCTTTATTTAAAGTAACTGATTTATAATAAACCAAAGTATATTAAGAAATAAACTGGGGTATTACGAAATAAACCGGGATATTAAGAAATAAACCGAAGTATTTAAAGCAATTGATTAAGAAATAAACCGACACGGTACGGACCAAATTCATAATATATAAAAGTTCGGTTGGTTCGGTTTTGAAAATTACCAAACCGAACCGAACCATTAAACCGAAAAAACCGAACCGTTTGGTCCAAACTAATTCAGTTCGGTTCAAAACTGACTAAACCGGACCCAATGAACACCCCTACATATTGCACAAGGGTGATGATACAAAATGACAAAAGAGAATTAAACATAGCATATATCTATCCAAAACTCAATATATTTTCTATTATGAGGTAAGTAGTAATTAAATTAGTGTTTTGCTCTCGGGTACCTCGGGCCGGGCAGGGCAAAACCCGGGACGGGTAGCGGGCACAACGGGTACGGGTACGGGTACAACGGGTACCCGGGTACAACGGGCACGGTTAGACGGGTTTTTTTTTTGAAAAAGTCTGCCCTGCCCGTTTCAAACCCGTGTCCGTCTCGGGTTCCCGGGTAGACGGGTAGACGGGTTTTTTTTTTTCTGTTTTCTGTTTTCTGTTTTGTTTTCTGTTTTTTTTTCTTATTTTTTTTAAAGTGTCGTACGAATATTATTACGTGTTTATAATTCGACTTTTAAAATCTGAATAGTTCAATATCAAATATTGTATATATATATATATATATATATATACATAAAATTATCAAGTCACATCTTTATAATTCCTAAATAAATAAAATTTGTAACTTATATATAAAAATTATTTGTGCGAAAATTTGTATATTTATTCGGCTAAGTACAAGTCTAATTATTTATTTCTTTACACGAGTAATTTTATTTTATTTTCAAACTCTCATTCTAATTATATAGTTTCATAATTTATTCATATCTCGAAATTTGTAGTTTACATTTTAAATTGATAATATATTTTGTAAACGTTCATTTTAAATTGATAATATATTTTCTAAACGTTCATTTATTTTTTAGGTTAAATAAAATATAAATAAAAAATATCTTAAATCAATTACTTTAAAACAATAAAATATAAATAAAAAATTTCTTAAATCAATTACTTTAAAAATAAATATGAATTATTTTAAAACAATAGATTAAAAAATAAAAGTTACCCTCCTCCTTTATTCCGGGCTTGAGACCGGCTATGTAAAATAACATAGGCCGAGTTCTAACTTTTTTTTGGTTAGTAATTTTCTTAATAATGAATAATTTTAAAAAGTAATTGAAATGTTTAAAAAATAGACAAAAATATTAAAAGAGTTCTAACTCTCGACACCAGATGTTGTTGCTACAATGGGTTCCTCTTGCCGCTTATAGTGATTATCGGTGTGTTTCTTAAATGTAAGTACACCGTTAGCTTTAACAAAATTGTAAGAGGCAGCGCAGCCCTCTACCTTACATCTTGCACTGATTAAGGTCCCATCTGCATCGAAGGTGCGTTGACAATACCTCCACCAAGGTGCATTTTGAGATGCCATTTTTTTTTCTTTTCAAAATAAATATAACCAATTTAAAATAAATATAACCTATTTTAGAATAAATATAACCTAGTTAAAATTAAATCTAACTTACTTAAAAATAAAACCGAATTGAAAATAATCTAACCTATTAAAAATAATCTAACCTATTAACATCTTTTTTTAACCTATTAAAAATAAATCCGAATTTCAAAAATAAAATCAAACCTATTCAAAACAAATCTAATTACTTCACATATTCAAAAAAACAAATCTAACATTTTTTTTTAATCTATAAAAATAAAATCAAACCTATTCAAAACAATAAATGTAAATTACTTCACATATTCAAAAAAACAAATCTAACATCTTTTTTTAACCTATTAAAAATAAATCCGAATTTCAAAAATAAAATCAAACCTATTCAAAACAATAAATGTAAATTACTTCACATATTCAGAAAAACAAATCTAACATTTTTTTTAACCTATTAAAAATAAATCCGAATTTCAAAAATAAAATCAAACCTATTCAAAACAAATCTAATTACTTCACATATTCAAAAAAACAAATCTAACATCTTTTTTTAACCTATTAAAAATAAATCCGAATTTCAAAAATAAAATCAAACCTATTCAAAACAAATCTAATTACTTCACATATTCAAAAAAATAAATCTAACATCTTTTTTTAACCTATTAAAAATAAATCCGAATTTCAAAAATAAAATCAAACATATTCAAAACAAATCTAATTACTTCACATCTAACAAATCCAACATAAAATAAATCTAACAAATCTAATTACTTAACAAATTTAACAAATCTAACGTAAAATAAATCTAACAAATCTAATTACTTAACAAATTTAACAAATCTAAATTAATCTAACATGAAACTAAATTTACTCTACAAAAATAAATCTAGCATAAACTAAATTTACTCTACAAAAA
>JAJGRW010000905.1:103129-298630 GCA_025461045.1 Carex parvula
GATCCATTGATCCATTTCCTGTGTTGTTAAATCTCTGGTTTTTTAATAAGTTCAAGGTCATGAAATAATGAATGGATTTGGGATTTTTCTTTTTTTGTTGACCATAAAAGTTTTTTGACCAACACCTAATTCTTTTCCTGAAATGTTTAAGTTTTCTAGACCAGCTCTTAGCTATATTAGGTAATCTAAGAGGAATTCATTCCACCATTTATGCATGAGGTTGACAAACTCCTCTTGCTCTGTCCATAATGGGCCAAACTTAAAAGGTGCTAAGGTATGAGGAGTGTCTAGATTAGTGTGTATGAGAAGGGGACAGTGGTCAGAGGAATGACAACTAAGGTCTACTAGGGAGCTAGAACTATATTACTATCCCAAGCTATTGAAGTAAAAATCCTGTCTAATAATGCAAAATGTCTACCATTTGACCATGTATACTTCCTAGAATGAAGTTTGTGTTCTATCAGATGATGATTGTTAACAAAAGAATTAAAGTTTCTACTAAGAGCAAAGTCAAAGTTATGACCTGATTTTTCAGTTTTTTTTTCTAATAGCATTAAAGTCTCCACAGATAATCCACATATCCTTATCTTTATTTTGATCTCTAACATGGGTCAACTTTGTCCAAAATTCTTGTTTTAAGTGTCTTAGTACTGGACCATATACTATAGTCAATTGCCATATTGCAGTGTCACACTTATTTTCTAAAATAATATCTAAACAGAATTTGTGTAAAGTATGATGAATGATCTTAATTTTACTACTATCACAACCAAATAGAATACCTCCTGAATTTCCTACAGAGGGAAGCCAGAGCCATTTATCTAATTTTAAAGACAATTGTCTAAGACATCTATGAGTAAAATTTTCTTTTTGGTTTCCTGTATTGCAATGATATCTAGATGATTATCAGTTATAAGTTCTTTAACTATTTGTTGTTTTCTAGTAGAGTTTAAGCCCCTACAGTTCCAATTCATGAAGTTGAGATTCATAAATCAACTATGCAATCACTCTGAAGGAGAGGCAGAGAGCTACTACTAGAAGTGTTATCTACTAAACTACATTGTTTATCTATCTCTTCTACCGTTAAACTAATCATCTGAGTGTCTGTTTGAGAAGTACTAAGAAATTGGTTAACTACCATTTCAAATTGAGCCGATCTAAATGTTGTATCCTATCTATAATGATTCTGCTATCTTCCTCTGAATTACCTAATCGAATTTGGTACACTTGAAATAAAGCTACAATTTGATCTAAAGTAAGCCTAGAATAAGGAAATCTGTTAATAATACTCATACCTGAAGGTCCACTGCCATCAGCTTTTTTTCCTTTTCTGTGCCTTACTCATTGTAGAGGTGGGGTCCCCTTGCACAGTCAATCAGAGACTCTTCCTAGGGACAGCAGTAGCTTGCGAGGTGAGGTCTGGTACCTCTGGTGTAGGTACATTTTCAGAGTCAGAGAGGCAAATGGCAGCATCAGGAGAAGCACCAGGCCCCGAGTTGGAGCTACAGAGTCTTCTGCCAATACCTTGGGCTTTGTTGTTAGGTCCAGAAGTTTTGGCAGGGGGTTTGTTAGAAGGGGGTTTTTTTTTAAGACCAGATTTGGACTTAGGTAGTTTAACAGTCAGGGGTTTTTTCTTCCTTCCCCAGGTGAATTTTTCTTGGGAGTGGGGGTGCGATGGGCAGGATTGTTAATTGGGTCATACACCCACTTCTTAGCTTTGGGAGGAGGTGGAGCACTAGATTGTCCTTGTTGTTGAGATTTTTTCAGTTTTTGTATCATGGCAAGGATAGTTTCAGATTCTGCATCACTATCTTCCTAAGGGGCAACAGGAGTAACAATATCATTCTTCCCAGCATCATCAGCAGGATTGTGTTCTCTGTCATGCAGAGTACCAGCATGGACAGTATCAATCTGATCAATCTCATCAGCACTAGCAGGGGGTTATGATTCACAGGATCAGTGGAAGCAGGGGTTATGGTTGGCTATTGTGATGCCAGCATAGTACTGGTGCCAGCATCAACCCTCTCATAAGGGGTGGATTTAGGTTCAGCAGAGACAGTTTCCTCAAGATGGGTGTAACTAGGGTCAACAGAGACATTGCTGTTACCAGTATGACTTTGTTTTGGTGTAGAGTAGGAGAAGGAACTAAACGAGGAGTGGAGTGACTAGGCCCAGCTCCATTGGTTGTACAAATTTGTTACAAGTATATTCCCAGTTATCAATTTCATCCAGTTCTACAGCTTCACCATTTCTACCTCTTCAACTAGTCTCTTTCTCTTTGTAAGTATTAAGGGGGACTGGTGGGGAGGATCAGAAGCAACAGCTAGAATTCACCATTCTAATGCTAACCCCCCTTGTACATGTGTGAATGGCCAGTTGAATTACCTTAACCTCTCTCTATAGGTAGGATTTGTACTTAGCTCTCTACGTTCACTTTCCCCAAATTCCGTCCCATTGGGGTATGGCCTTCCTCTTTTAACGGCCAGGCCAAGCATTAAGAGGTTCAGTTTGGTCTGTTTCAATTTCTAAGTCTATCACAAATTGGGACATATGACCAGCTGGGTCGCGATATGGCACGATGGTGAGTTTTTAGGGAGGAATTTGAGGTCACAGACAGCTAATTTCAATCTCACAAACCGAACATCATACCCGCTTTGTGTGGCACTGTCTATCTCTTGGACAAATGCACCAAAGGGGTTAAGAACTCTATCATACTCAGAAAATTCATCTAAAAAATATTGGGAAGTTGTAAATGCGAACCCACACATTTTGCATTGAAATCCCTTCACTAAAACTCTTGTCCCATGCAATAATTGGGAATTGTACATCACCTAACCTGAGATAACCTCGGGAAGAAACCGATTCGAGCCATGTTGGATTGGGAGCCTTGATAAGGTACTTGTATTCGTCAAAGACAGAGGCCACCCAGCGGTGTTGATCGAAGCGGCTGCGAAGCATATTCTCCACTTTTCAGGGGCCCCATGCTGCGATATCATCCAATACAAAGCTCAGCATGAGATTTGCTTCAATCGCCTGAGAGCGAGGAGTCGCTACCAGGGTAACTAATGGAGGTTTAATCGACATGCTCTCTGGTGGTGGTGGTCGCCATCGAGGTGGTACCACAGTATCCCTAAGAGTCGCACCCGATCTAGGTTTTAACACAGGAGAGAATGGAGGGTGAGAAGTAGGTTTGCGACAGTCCGACGCTCTGTGCCCTAGCCTATTACACGCGAAGCAAAGTTGCTTATTGCGACAACTTTTCACCAGATGTCCACGATCGCCACATTTCATACAGATCGGCCTTTGCGATGTGGAGGTAGCACGGATCTCAGCGATCTTGTCGCGCACTATCGTTGATTTTGAGGCAACTCTCACCGTCTGATTACGAGCTTGCCCACACCCGAATGGGTTTTTGTACAGCTTGGGTATAGGAAATCCTAGAGTTAGCGCGCAGGCCGAAGTGGGCCGAGATTCTCGGATCTGCCATTAATAGTAGATTGGAGTTTGTCATGGGCTCAGCTTGCCCAAATTGTTGAAGAAAACGCTCTCTCATCAATGCTACACGATGCGAAACCATTTGGACTACCAGATTGTTATTATCTTCTTCTTCTTTTTTTCGATTTTTGTTTTTCTTTTTTTCCAATCGCTTTTTTCGCTTTTTCCCCCCTCTTTTTCGAGCCTCTGAATTCTCTCCTCTTTTTCTCTATTGATACTATAATGGGTTTGAACCCGATTGCGGGTTGGCAGTCAACACACAATACCTGGGCTTGATAATTTGGGTTGTGTTGTCTTTGAGTAGAATTTTAACTTAATTTAATTCCTAGTTCCTTATTTGAGAGTTTGGGTAGGGTATATGTTGCGCCA
Source organism: Carex parvula (assembly GCA_025461045.1). Taxonomy (NCBI): domain Eukaryota; kingdom Viridiplantae; phylum Streptophyta; class Magnoliopsida; order Poales; family Cyperaceae; genus Carex; species Carex parvula. The sequence continues at coordinate 106,994 of JAJGRW010000905.1, forward strand.
GTACCTTGAATGGTTAGTGAATTTGAGTAACTAATCTTAAAATGGTTTCTGGTATTTACTGTTATAAAGCATTTTAGGTTTCGGGTATTTACTGATACAAATTCCATCAACTTAATTGTGAATTTTCTATTTTAAAAGGTCTATCTTTATAAATTTCAAAACTGGAGTAAATACTTCTTGTTAGAGGGGTCTAAGCACAAGTTAGTATTATTAGTTGGAATGGACTCTGTTGAAATAAAAAAATTTAGATGGGAAATAAATGGTTGGGTCTACGGTAGCTACAGAAGAAACTAAAATGGATATGAACTTGGGTGCTTTGACTTGAGACTTTTATTTAATTTAGTTGATTTTGAATCAATCTTTTTGGGCAGCTTGCAATCCAAAATAAATAATAATATTGGGATAAAGTAATAGTTGACTTATTTATTGGGATAAAGTAATAGTTGACTCTTGTTCTCGTTGGCCATACTATCAGGTGCAGAATTTCTGTGTGTGTTTGTAACTTCATACGTGGAATCAAATAACAGTCATTTCTGCATGTTGCATTTCTAACTTATTTGTATTGTTTGAACTGTACATCGTATGTATATATACAGTTTTCTATTTAAGTAATGCATTATTTTTGTTGAAATTGTTTGTAAAACTAATTTTTTTACAAACTTTATTGCAGGTATGCTGAACAGAAAGGTTAAGAAAAAGGGAGGCATGATTGCGGCACGAAAACAATGTGGAATTTAAACCGTGGTCTTAATGATTATATAGCTTTAACTAACATATAAATAATTATCATTAAAAGTTAAAAAGATAAAAGATGAAAAGAAATGGACAACAAAAGTGGTGGACTACTGAGGTTTTCCAAAAAAAAGAAGAAAAAAAGTTATCTTGGTAAATATTTACATAGATGTTTATCAGCCATGTACCAAATATTGTATTCTTTAGTTCTACTTCAATGGAAGGCACAAGAGCATCTCTCTCTTCAAAGGATATATATTCATGGGCTAACCAGACGTCTTTTTTGAGGAAAAAGAGAGATCATGCCCATAAGCAAATGTCTTGATTATTGGCAGGGCGAATCCCCCAAATTTTTTAGTACCACAGTAAAAAATAGAAATTAAATAATTACCACACGGAGCAAGCTATTTCCAATCTTATCACCCACGCGGACCCAGTGCGCGCAACCAATTGGGTTGTTGCGCGGACTGGGTTGCGCACCAACTGGTGCTCTACCTGGGTTAGCGCACCAAAATTGGTGCAAAAATTAGTGCTCAAGACGGGGTGAAATGCACCGAGACAGTAAAAATTTCAAAACAGTTGGTGCTCTAACCCGTTAGAGCACCAGTTGGTGCACCAACCCATCCGCGCCACCATCCATTTTGGTGCGCGAACTGGGTTCGCGTGATATTCATTTAATTTTGATTTTATGCTGTGGTAATTTTAAGAATTGTCGGAGCGATCCACTAGGATTGAATGGGGTCAATTGACCCCCCTTTTTTTAGCTCAAAATTTATGTATTATCCAAAATTCTGTGTGAAGTGTAGAGTAAAATGCTATCGATATTATGAAATTGACTCGTATATCGCAGCATGAAAATTTTATATGATTGTTCCCATTCTTTCTTAATGAATCCAAAACAAGCTAGTATAATAATATAGAAGCAGGATCCTGATTCCTGAGTAATTATCCAACCATCAATCGATCTCAAGGATGTGTATTTCTTCTTGTAACCGATTTCCATTAAAAGAAACCTACAATGATGTCTTATTCTTCATTACTTTATTGTGGCATACTCAAAATGCTGTAGCTGTGATGGAGATATAGGAACAGACTCAATCACCAGCCACCCTTTCCTGTAGTCACCGGTGTATATATCTACAGTGACCCGGCCTTAATAGTGTAGATACAGGTACAGACTATGTTTGGTTTGAAAATTGAAATCGGATTGTGGTTTTGTGCAAGAGAGGAGTTTATAAACTTTAATATATTTTATTACTTAGAGGAGTACAAGATTTGGGAGTACAAAGCCTTGATATATTTTTTCACCTCACACGTATACATGTGCCACCAACTATTTATACTACTCACATGACGGCAATTGGACATTTCTAGATTTAACTTCCTATTTCTACCGACTTTGCATATGTCGGTTTTGGTCCTTGATGATTATAAGGACGCCTAAACTAACTACCGAACTTTGATTTATAAAGTTTCTGGAACAATCTAGAAGTAGTATTTGGGCCTGGGCCTTGGGCCTTCGGTGTTGTGAAATTCAACAGTTTGTTCCTGCACATAGCACGTGGGTGGTTATATACCGGTGTATATATAGGTGCTGACTGAATCAACCACAGCTACCCTTTATTAATTGTAGTTGCCAGTGTATAATTTGTCACTGACAAAACACAGAACCGATACAAAATGTGGAAGCTTAAAATAGCAGAAGGTGGTCGCTTAAAATAGCAGAAGGTGGACCACTGGTGAAAACTTGCTATGGAAATATTGGAAGAGAAACATGGGAGTTTGATGAAAGGCTTGGATCGAGTGAAGATTGAGCGGCAGTAGAAAGAGCTCGAAAAGAATTTTACCTAAATAGACACCATAGGAGGCACCATAGGCCCATCCATCCAGGTATAATACGAGCATATCAGGGTATCTAGTAGTTCAGAAATAACTTATTTTAACTGCCACTTTGTAATACAGGGAAATACTACTGCCGTATAAGATTGATTCTGGTAGCATTTATATATTATATGGAAAGCGATTTGTTGGTCCCATCACAAAGACAGTGCTTTCCTTGAGAGAGGAGTTGCACATTCACAACACCTACCCACAGCATAGATTGGAACCAAGCACGCAAAACTGCTTGCTAAGGTAGATTCTCGTTTTTGATATTTTTAATTTTATTTTTATATACTCTGCCTATACTGTCCTCGTTAGTTATGTTTTGTTTATTACTAAAATTTTACGTGGAATATGAATGTAGGGAAGACAGATTCGTACCACGCTCAAGATTTCAAGAAAACTTGTGTGAAATGCCTATACAAAATAGGTGAACCTCTATTACCACTTGGCCCATTTCACTAGTGAGGAAAAAAGGCAATATATGCAATTGAGAAATAGTTACAATTGATAACCTGCATCCTTGCAAGTAGATCTGCACTTTGCCTCCTATGGTGCCTATTCAGGGTAAAATTCTTTTCGAGCCCTTTTCTACTGCCGCTCGGATCTTCACTCGATCCAAGCCTTTCATCAAACTCCCATGTTTCTCTTCCAATATTTCCATAGCAAGTTTTCACCAGTGGTCCACCTTCTGCTATTTTAAGCTTCCACATTTTGTATCGGTTCTGTGTTTTGGTCAGTGACAAAGTATACACTGGCAACTACAATTAATAAAGGGTAGCTGTGGTTGATTCAGTCAGCACCTATATATACACCGGTATACAACACTACTAGAATAATCTTTTATTGCATGACAACGAAAATGGCTTGTTGCATGGCCTTAAGCATGTAACAAGCTCCGAAATGGCTTGTTACATGGCCTTAGCCATGCAAGTGGAACCATGCAAATACCCTCCATACAAATAGTCAGTATTTACAAGGACAGCCATGCAAAAAGTCTGTTACATGAGGCTTGGCATGCAATAACTAGCTATGCAACTACTTCGAGAGTTGACCTAGTTTGGAGTATTTGCAAGGGAAGAGAGTGCGGGTCCCATCATACTATTTGCAAGGGAAGCGGACGTGGGTCCCACTAGACTATTTGCAGGAGAGATAACGTGGGACCTACTTGCTATTTGCAAGGATAGATAACGTGACTATTTGCAAGGCTAGTTAACTTGACTATTTGCAAGGCAACAAACTTGATTAGTTGCAAGGCTAGTTTAACGTGGGCCCCATATGTTTATTTGCATGGGACGAGGATTTCGTTATTAAAGAATAGGTAGTTATTACATGCTGACTATTGCAGGATATGATTTGCACTTTTTGCATGCACATAAATTACCAATATTTGCGTGGGATATTCCGACGTCTAAAATGAGCTACTGGAGGCAATAAAGCATAATCCAATTTTACAATCCTCCCTCCCTGTACCAATCTGGTACCAACCCAGTACTGTTTACCAATTCCCAGATTACCATTCAACAAGATTACATAAAAACATAGAAGAGTACATACATAGAAAACAACTAACAATATAAGAAGAGTAATTAACTTCGATATATAACCAAAAGACTATAATCATCATACATTTTTCCAATATTATAAGACACTAAAACAACACCTTTCAACAATACCAAGATAAGATAAGAAGAGTAACGTCTATATATACCAAAATATACCCACCTTTCAAGCATTAACAAAATAACCAAACCCCCACTGAGATTGCAAAATATACCTATTACCAAAATACTTTACCCTTAATATTGCCAACCACACTAGACCTCCCTGCTTCATGTTGAAGGTTGATTGGCCAACCAATCGGACATTGCGGCATCATGTCCGGCAATTTCTTGTACATTCCGAGAACTCAGCAATGCTTGGAAAGGCCCCTGATTTGGTTGTATGGAACCAGCAGCATCCTATGGATATCAACTTGTTATATTAGAACATGTTATTGTTATAACAATTATTTATGCAGTTGAAGCCTCTGAACAACTTATTATTATTTATCATACAGTACTATTACCAATAAGGGGACCAAGTTACATTGAGCTTGTTTTTCAAATGGTGTAGTTGATGCCACAAAATAACTTAAATAGTGCATTGTTCAACCAACATTGTAAAGGTACTTACCTGGTTGAATTCCATTTCCAGTGTGAGGGTACTCTTGAGATGGTTGAGATGTGAGATCATCCTGTCAGATTTGTAACATTAAAATCACTTAGATTTTTTTTCTGAAGTTGGTAGCTGTGACTACCATCAGTTGAGAGGGTGGGACCATGCACCTAACCATATTTCCTATTATACCATTAGTTGAGAGTGGGACCATGCACCTAACCCATATTTCCTATTATACCATCAGCTGTTGGTCATAAGTGGTAGCTGGTGCATAAGTTAAAAATGTGGAAAATACAGGTAATTAGTTGTTCTAAAAGACTGTTGTTATAAAAAGTGTAATCTAATATGTGCCATTATTTCCATGTTACTAAAAGGAGTCTGATGTTTTGAAAGAACCCATATTCGCCCACTAATCTGTAAAGACATACCTGTGAAGGAAGCTGTTGGATCCCAATCGTCTTGTACAATTGGGCGAACATTAATAGGTTCTGTGCTTGATCCCTTTTCATCTGAGCACGCTTCCTCAGCGATATGACGATCACGTTCTTTCCATCATCGCATTCATTTCTGACCTAGTGAAGATTTCCTGCTGCCCACAATTTGTCAACCCCGGATACTAGAAGAGGTGTTGGTTCTGCCTGTCTCGGGTGTTTGCTGTTTTGATTGGTGCTATCACGCTTCCAAAGCCTACAACGCGGCCATGTTTTGGTCCTCCAAGGGCTGTCAGAAATAAGGCGCTCATCGTCAATTCCGCATTGGCCTGATCAGACCTTCATTGCCTTAACCTTCATCTATTAGTTGGAACATAGGATAAATATGTATTAAAGTGAAAATGGATAAAGAGAAATTTTATATAGAGGCAGATGTCTAAGAGGCACGCGACTTATGTTGTGAAATGAGATGGCAATGAATTTGTTAAGTTAACATAAAATTGACAGTACCTTAAGCCTACTGTAGTGACCAGTATCAAGCTCTTATAATGAGGAATGCCGAAAATAATCCAATTGGAAAAGGATTTGTATTTGTGGATGGTGGCATTACATGCTAAATGGGTTGAGGCAAATAATTTTGTACATGTACCTTTCATCTTAAATTACCCTTAATATTAAATTACCCTTCCATCCTTACCCTTCATCTTTAATTACCTTCCATCATTTTTAATTACCCTTTCCACATGTTTCATCTTACCAGTCTTTATATTTGTAATGGTAATCAGTGTTTTGTAAATTGAACTTACATAAACATTTCCTTTTCTGTGTTTGTAAATTGCAAGGTATTGATATCGAACTCCATTGTACTCTCCTCGCAGCTTGGATCCACTTCCCTATTACCATCACTGTTTTCATTATCTTCAGCCACACCCTCCTTGGCCGTACTAATTTGAGCCACAACCGGTGATACGCCATTTTCTCTTGCACAGTGCATATGGATGTAAAGGTCCTCCATGGTTGGCTTTCTCCAATTGAACAGCTTAGTCTGTAGATGAAAGCAAGTTTGATAATTAAATGTTAGATGAATGTTTAATGTTGAAATAACTATAATATTGGAGCGTAAGTGTTCAGAATACCAGTTTCTCAAAATGTTGGTGAGCACTAGCTGATCCAGCGTAGTGGGAGATCGTACCACCAGAGCTGGTGCGGTTTAACTGGTTTCGTTTACTGACCATTTGCCACTCTTCTGTGAACCAGATATCACAAAGACCTCGCCAAAATTCGGGGATTACAGACCAATGCGGCACATCGGTCTTCCAAGAAACAATGTCCCACCTGTATTTTTTAATACGATTCCTCCTTGCTGTACCCAGCTCCTCACAATACCTTTTGGCTGCTATGGCATCGAGTACTGCACGACAGCAATCAACATCTTCATCTTCGTGGTAGTGTATCTCTCCTACATTCAAGAAGATTATAAAGCATCATCCAATTTTTACTCTTCAAAATGTAATTATTTGATGAGAAACCCTATTACTGACAGCCCTTGGCCATGAGTAGGCTTATTTATTACAGCCAAGGGAACCTTGTTTAGAAAGCATATTTCAAGCATATTTGGGAAGGTTATTACTAAATAAAGAACGATTGCTGACAAGACATTGGAATCCTATTTCAGACAGTCCAAGGGAACTTTATATAGCACCTTATATGCTCCCTCCATTTTGAAATCAATAGTTCTTTCTTTAGAAATTGAACCTATCCCTTTGTTATTTTGACCTTTCATTTCCTGTATGTTGCTTTGTTTGGATGCCTAACCCAATTCCATCACAGTACCAGAATTACACCATATACATAAGTTAAAAGCCGATAAATTAATGTAGTAGTATGTGATCGGTAAGCATGAATATAAAAAAAAGGTTACCAAAAAGTCCCTCTCCACTTTGTCCTTTATTGTCTTATCGAAGCTGTGAAAAGATCTAAATGGTGCAGGCATGTATTTTAGGGCAAGCCTAGTGATTGTTGCTGTAATTTTATTTGCACTTTTTGCACAGCTGAACTCGTGTGGTCCAACTCGCCATATCACTGGTCGGTCAGCGATATCCTCTTTCACCGGCCTTATCTCTCTAGCGCCTCGTCCCTTCTTCTTTGGAGGTTGAGACGGTGTAATTTCAACTTCCGGGGAATCATTCAAACTGCCACCACGCACCGAGTGTGTAGGAGCTGTACTACGTTTCCCCTTGCCGTATTTGGTAGCTTTTGCCCTTGTTAGTTGAGATTTCTTGGGACGACCCATTTGTCTTTTACCGGAAAGGAGAAAACGAAGCTGTTATCTACAAATTGGATGTTTGATCTAAATATGAATTACACAATTGTGTTAAAGTAACAACTATGAGAAATATGAAAAAAAGGGTAAAATTAAATCATATTGGAAAATTAAATAAGGAATTTTCACTATATGTAAAGTACAATTACTTATTGATTGTCACTACCAACAATAGAAAATAAGTAACTACAATTGTATAAAAATAAAGGGTAAAAATGAAACTAATTATTAGTCCCTGTTGATGTGTAATAACAAGTAACTTTCCCAATAACATAAATTAGTCCCTATTGATGTGTAACTACAATGTAATAACTACAGGAAACTTTCCCAATAACTTAAATTCATGCTGAAAATTTTTGGTGACTATCAGTCTTTTGATGTGTATTATATAAACCAGAAGAAGTGTTAATGAAAAAATATGAACTGTATTTAAGGTCTAAATAGTAAATTTTCATCAAACTAGTTAGTTCAACATGTATTATCTTGAAGGCATAAGTATGGTCTGTGGAAGAAAAAATTGAGAAAATGCTCTACATAAACACGTAATACATACACCAAAGCATAAATAGTGAAATTAGACCAAAACAGAAGGGAAACTTTGACTTGAGCATTTTATCAAACACCTTAAGACCAATTCCAATATGATAATTATAAAATCTAGGTTTGTTAAATTAGACTGGCCCTGAAAGCTTCCCTAATAATGTGTCTTGCTGAAAGGTTTCCCAATAACTAAAAAGTTGCATTGAAGAGAAAGACAAAAATTTGATTGTACAAAATTAGCAACCATTGCACAGTCACATAATTTGCCTAAATTCCAATTGCTTGTACAATTAGCTTAAATCCCAACAAATTAGGTTAAATTTACACATATATGCCCAGATTGGCACATAGTTCTTTCATTACTTCAATTCCAACATTCTCTAATCAAAAGGAAAATAAGAGGAAGATATTGAGTAATTAAGGAGAGATCAGTACCTAATGTCTTTCTCAGATTAGGGCGCAGTGGAAGTGAGAGAGATTGTGAGACTTCCTTGCTGCATAAATTTGCGAAATTTTCTCAGATGGTGAAAGGCGAAATTTTCTCTTGGTAAGAGAGGAGGTTAATGGCGGCTGGTTATGTTTTCTCTCGACCAAATCGATGTGGTAAAGGAGCAAAATAACCCTGTGGCACTAATCCTCTGAGATACACCATTATTTGTGCAACCATCGTGTCCTGATCCTAGATAGCGTTCCAAATTTGAGATTATTGCAAATTGTGTATGAACGGTTGAGATTTTTGTTGATCGGAAACTCAAGGTATCAGATATCACAGAGATCGGAAACTCAAGGTGCGTGACTGCGTGAGCGCCTAAGTTGGATTACATACAGAGTGGTAATGGCTACGCGCAGAGTAGTCGGTCTCCTTTGGATTGAGTCAGATTTGCGCTTCCAGTAGATGAAGTAGCTCTCTTTGAAGTTTCATTCAAAATCCTTGTTGAATGGGTTAAGTACACAGCAACTTGATCTGCAAATATATATTTAATTTGTGATTAATATGATGAATACTTGTAGGTCATTAATATATGTCATTGTATATTTTATTTCAGAAATTTAATAATTTTATTGTTATTTTTAAGTTGAATGTGTAGATTTAATTAAAAAATTATTATTGTATTTCCTTGTTCTTGATGCATAATAGTATATGATTAGTATTTTATGTATTTAATGAGAATTAATGTCAATGTTATAATTAAAGAAATAATGAAAATAATAATAATAATAATAATAATAGTTATACAATAATGAATAACAATGTTGTAATTTATTTCATAGTAAGATGATTTATACCTAAAATTTAGTATTGCAATTAAATGTGAGTTGCATATATATGATGACATCTTCTATGTATCAATATGAAACATACACTCTTGATGGAAGGGGAAATGAATATGTAATAAAATAATGGTCCCGGAGATCGATCGGAACCGTTGGAATCGAAGAACACTGTATTTAATGTCTTGCGGGAAAGTTTCATCAAGTAAAGGTTTTATTCACCCCTCCATCCACTCGACAGAACATCGAAGCATCAATGGCTATAATACTTGCGGTGGATCGAAACCAATATACAACATAACTTATTATATTTTGTGCTAACTAGGTTCTATGTTAACTCTTGATCATTTTAAAATAAATTTTGAGTCATTTCATCGCAGATCGACCGGTTCAAAATTGGAGACAAAATGGACGGTCCAATTTTGTTTTTAACATTTGAAGGGGTTAAAAAATATGAAAGTCTATAAAATTATGTTATTAATTATTATTTGGCCAGATGTGTTGTAATAAAACCAAAAAAAAGGCATTTTCCGTATTTTTTCAAAATAGTTTATGTACATTCCAGTACATATTCATCACAGCTGCAACTCTTGTGCCGTCCGATTGGCGATAAATGGACGTGATATAATGATTTGAAATTGTATATTGGTATAGGGTGAATACACTCTGCAATAACGCAACATATACTATTAAATCTGACCCTAGACGTTGCATATGGTGCTTCAATGATCGTGCTAGGATTTGATCAACCGTTCCGATTGAAACTTAAGTATACGGTACCTGATGCTAAAGAGCACCGAGTGGGTAGGTCTCCCAAGTAAATGCAGCACGTCTTTCTCTAAGGTAATAGAATATTTCCGTTCTGATCGGGCCTTTCTTGATACACATTATCCATCATAATTCGCGTCAGAGCCTAATCGAACGGTCTCGATATAGTACTTTAGATTCCGCTACCGCAGAGTGCATGAAAAGAGCTTCTGCCCACTTAATGCTCACGAGAATACTTCAGGACTTAGCGTATTTTTTTGAAATCCCACTCCATCACAGTAAGCCCTTCCTCTCTCTCAAAAACTCTGGCCGTTGCTCTCCCACAACCTTTCGTCTTCAAAGGTCTCCCTCGCTGAGTCGCCGTCGCCTATCGGAGTTTACCCAAGTCGCGCCGTCGCCTATCGGAGTTTACCCAAGTCGCATCTTCAAAGGTCTCCCTCGCCGTCGCCGTCGCCTATCGGAGTTTACCCAAGTCGCATCTTCAAAGGTCTCCCTCGCCGTCGCCGTCGCCTATCGGAGTTTACCCAAGTCGCGCCGTCGCCGTCGCCTATCGGAGTTACCCAAGTCTTTGTAGTGTCGATCGATCTGATATCGGAGGAGGGATCGGCCGTCAAGTGGTAAGTACCATAGATCTAACAAACCCCAACCCTCACCCCCCACCCCCACCCGAAATCTGTGGTGAATTTTAGGGTTTAGTTATTTGTGAAGTTCCTGATTTTTTTGAATTTTAGGGTTTAGGGGTTTGCTAAATTAGTTCAAGATCCCGGCAAGGTTCAGGTGTTTAGGGGTTTGCTAATAATTAGTTCCTGAATTTCCTGAATTTTAGGGTTTAGGGTTTGCTATATTAGGATGATTAGTATTTGCCATGCATTCCAGTACAGTGGTGGAAGAAAAAGATTTAAAATTGGAAAAGTGTTCTACTCATTTTTCATTTGTTGTATTTATATGATTTCAGTGGTGGAATAAATGGCTGACAATAATTACATGATTTCACTAATTTCTTGATTTCAATAGAGTACATATATTTCAATTACACTTTTGTTGCTTATAGTTAACACACTAATTCTTATTAATCACAGAATACATGGCTGACAATAATTACACGATTTCATATCGCCGAAAAAGTTCAAGGCTCAATAAATCCGACAAAACCCAAGCAGATGTGCCACCACCACCTCCACCGTCAGAGGATCCCCAACCCAAGTTGCCACCGCCTAACACACCCAAGACCCCAGCAGCTGTGCCAATGCCTAATCCACCACCGGCACAGCAACCTGACAAGACAGTCAGAGGCCGAGCCAAACGCAGCAGGTTGAGCACGTGCAGCCCCACCCGCCGCTCATCGAGGTTCAACAAGCCAGATACGTCACAAGCTGACCAAGGTACCGTCTTATACATTTTAGAGCTGTAATTGTAGAATTCTTGTCTTAAATAAAGGGGGAATTTCATGTATACCCCTCAAAAACTTAGAAATTACGTATTTCCCCCTCTAAAATTCATAATATCATATTTACCCTTCTAAACTTTAAAAACTCACATATTTACCCATTTTAATGTTTTTTCAATTAAAACTCATTTAAATTTTTTGAAATACCCATTTTATCCTTCATGTATACCCCTCTCTCTATCTGTCTTTGACTGAGGCGTGGAAACTAGAAATGAAATGAATAGCAAAATTAAGGTTTTAATTAAACTTAAAGAGCGAAGCAGAGAGAGGTGGGTACTATACAAGATAATTTTGAAATTTGTAACGAATGGTTCTAATGCTCCCCTTGAGGTACTATAGAGAGGATGTGGTCAAATTAGAGTTTACATCCTTTGACATATCTCCAATTTTAAGTTAATACGTAGAGAATTAGAATCATTTATATTTCTGAAGCACCAATTTAAAGCAATCATTTACTGCTCCTTAAGTTTAATTAAAACCTTATATTTAATATTCATTTCATTTTTAGTTTTTTTTAGTTTCCATGCCTCTGATCAAGACAGACAAATAGAGAGGGGGTATACATGAAGGGTAGAATGGGTATTTTTAAATTTTTTAAATGAGTTTTAATTGAAAAAACATTAAAATGGGTAAATATGTGAGTTTTTAAAGTTTAGAAGGGTAAATATGATATTGTGAATTTTAGAGGGGGAAATACGTAATTTCTAAGTTTTTGAGGGGTATACATGAAATTCCCCCCTTAAATAAATTGTATTTTGGGATTATGTATCTATTCTTCAATTTAGATGATAAAAAGATATAGGGTAATACAACTGAAGCTATAATAGTGGTCTCCAATTTGATTGTAGGAACCCCGGTTGAGCCCTCCATGCCAGCACCCTCTAAGTCAGAACCCCCCAAGCAACCTGAAGCAACTGTGCCAATGCCTGCTGACCCACCGCCACCCGAGCCCTCCATGCCACCACCCATGTCAGCACCCTCCATGCCCTCCATGCCCTCCATGTCAGAACCCCCCAAGTCAGAACCCCCCAAGCCCTCCATGCCACCACCGTCAGAGGATTCGGGTCCTGCTGACCCACCGCAAAACACACCCGAGACCCCAGCAGCTGTGCCAATGCCTAATCCACCACCGGCACAGCAACTTGACAAGACAGTCAGAGGCCGAGCCAAACGCAGCTAGGTCGAGCACGTGCAGCCCCATCCGCCGCTCATCGAGGTTCAACAAGCCAGATCCGTCACAAGCTGACCAAGGTACCGTCTTATACATTTTAGAGCTGTAATTTTAGAATTCTTGACAAACTAAGCTACTAAGCAAGGATTATTTTGTAAGGGCGATGCTATTTTCAGGTCTGAAAACACTATATTAAGTGCTGAAGAATCTGTTTTTGTCTTGATACCAGTTTTACCCTTGATAATTAAATGCAGTCTTTGCTTATATTATCAATAAAGAAGAAGATAATTAATTCGCACTTAGGCATTAATAGAAATAGTGAACAGTACAAGTCAGAACAGTACAAGTCCAAACCATAGGGTGCAGTTTTATTGTGTATAATTATGTATCTATTCTTCAATTTAGATGATAAAAAGATATAGGGTAATACCACTGAAGCTATAATAGTGGTCTCCAATTTGGTTGTAGGACCCCCGGTTGAGCCCTCTGTCGCAGCAGAAACTGTGCAACGCGATGTGCCACCTCCAATACTTCAGCAAGAGGTAGAGCCAGACCCCTCCATGTCAGCACCCTCCATGTCAGCACCCTCTAAGTCAGAACCCCCCAAGCAACCTGAATCAACTGTGCCTCTGCATAATCCACTGCCTGTTGCCCATGACTTGCCACCTCCACCGTCAGAGGATTCCCAACCTGCTGACCCACCGCCTAACACAGTCAGAGGCCGAGCCAAACGCAGCAGGTCGAGCACGTGCAGCCCCACCCGCCGCTCATCGAGGTTCAACAAGCCGGATCCGTCACAAGCTGACCAAGGTACCGTTCATTATATTTCATTGTTTAATTGATGCTGGAATTGATGCTGGAATTGATGATTTATTTTACCATTCATTATATTCCATTGTTTAATTGTTTACAACCTACAGTTTGCAATAATTATACAAGGGAAAAAACAATACAAGATATCACAAAAAAAGTCGGTTCGCGTCACAAAAAAAAAGGGTTTCTTATAATGGTAAAAAATATAAAACCATGCTTTTATCCTTAAATATATATATCACAATTTTCTTATTCTTGTTTTGATTTTCATAATTTTCGAGTTCTGATGTATCTTTTGGCGGCACTTTAGCCTTTAATTAGATTTCAGACATCAAAAGAGAACTAATGCCACCAAAAAACAATAATAATAAATAGTTTACTAGGAAATATCTTTTTAATCCTTGAGGCCATTTTCATTTCATTTTATCAACTTTTTCTTGTCTACAAATTCATGCTCTAATCAGATTAGTAATAGACTAATAGCAATTCGCTCTTGAGTGTGCACTGGATAGAGCTAGGTTGAGAAAAAGAGAACATTAATTTAAGATGACCAACTCTACAAGCCTTAATGTTTATTAAGGAATAGTTAATGATTGATAGATAGTTTTAGAATGTTAGAATAAAGATGAGAAGGATAGATAGATTGAAAATGTTAGAATAAAGATGAATGTTCTAATGGGCTTTCATTTTGATTGTAGGAACACCCCTCAAGTCGGGCACCCCAACTCGGTGGTTCAACAACATGACATGACCGAAAGAGGCCGTGGCTCATCAACATCTGACTCATCGAGCAAAGGTACAGTTTAATAAATTTTGCTTTGTTTTTGTAATTGAGTTGTCATGTCTATTGCCCCAAATATGAGTTAAATCATTGTGCGTATCCATCCTCCAATAAGAAAGTTCACTTGAACCCTTCCTATATCTCACAATTTGATACAATCTAGAAAAATAAAACCTGCTGAGTTACATAATTGAGGTTTCTTTCCCTACTGGTTTCCTTTGGATGAAAGTCAGAATTTATATTTCTTAATATGTTTTTCATTGTCAGAAACCCCCAATTCAGTCCCCAATTCACCGCTACAGCCGGAGGCCGGTGATCCCAAATGGGATGATTGGCCCGAGTCTGATGCCACTCAGCAGGGAGAGTCAGAGTACGAGGAAGACACAGCTGATTCAGAGGAGGATAGCACGCATCCAGCGGTCGTGGATGACGATGGTGGTAAGAGAGGGTGCAAACGCATTGCACTTCGTGACTGTGAGGAAGCACTGGATGCCTCGGGAAGGGAACTCGACGATGAGAATGCCACAGGGGCTGAGGGCCTAGGCGAAAAGAAGGAGGGTAAGGGGGCAGAAGTCTGATGTGAGGCGGGGCCGAGGTATGGCCAAGGGTCGTAAACCATCACATTTTGGCAGTAGACCTCAATTGTTTGTTGTCGGTGATGCGGAGTTCACATCCCTTCCTCTTTGCACAAGGGTGGTTTCCACGATAAGGGTCCTAACTTTGGAGAATATGCCGGGTCCATATAGGACTTACAATATGTTTCCCGTTAAGGCGAGGCTGGAAATACTCAAAAAATTCTTGCAGAGTTATTCTTGGGGGGAGGGGGAAAGCGTGAAACGCTGTCTGCAAGTCTTTGAGACAATTGCAGCAGATGCATACAGTCGTGAGTTGGTAGTACTGAGAGGCAAGTACACAAAGAAATACACAGAGGACAAGTTACTGTGGAGAGACTTCCCGCCTCAGTGGTGCAAGAATCCGCAATACTGGAAGGGGTTGTGTCTTATTTGGTCGAAGGATAAATGGGATAAAATGTCATCCACCAACCGGAATAACAAAACAAAGGATGGGTCGGTCATCCATCACCTGGGTGGTTCCAGGTCACTGTTTCGTCACAAGTGCAAGATGGTACCTTTTATTTTATATTTTGTAGGTTTCCATTGACAAATTTTATGTTTATTAATTACTTAAAACTCATTAACAAATGTTGTAACTGCAGGAATCTGAGAAGGGATCGTCTGTCACTCTGAAGGAGGTTTTCGATCGTATTCACACGAAGGAAACGCACGCTGGAAAGGTGTACGTAAACAAGAAGGCAGAAGAAAAAATGGTAACCTACTTTTATCCCTTTTGTTATAAATCCCCGGTACCCTTACACTCTGACCTGAACCAATTCATTCCCAAAAAGTGATTACTAAAACTAGAATTCTTATTTGTCAAATGCAGGCTCTATATGAGGATTTGAAGGAAAATTACAATGCACGTATGTCTGACGAGGATCTATGGGATATTGCCGTTGATGGAGAGGATGCTAAAGGCCGCTTGTTCGGCTTTGGACACCGGTCGAGAACATGCAAAGGGAACAAAGAATTGGCTAAAGAGGATGCTACATTGTCGGATCATGCCAAGAGCACTGCCACCTCGGCTGAAGATGAGAGTACAACATTCACCAAGTCTCAGGTGGTAGTGATGATTAAGTCTCAGGTGGCAGCTGAACGAAGGAGGTTATTGGCTGACATTGCTGCCCAAGAGGCCCGACACAATGCAGACCGTGAGGAGTTTAAGAAGAAGGAGGAACAAAACAAAAAATTATTTGCAGAGCTCTTCAAGCGGACTGGAGCGCCTCTTACAACTTTTCACGTAAGTTCCTGACCTCAATCCCGCCTCATTTATGAAAACAACTAAGTATGTTTGAATCATTGTTAACAAACATTTTCTCCTTGCTTTTTAGGGGGGGTCATCAAAGGGAAATGATGGTGGGGGAGCCAGCGGGGGGGGGGGGGGGGGGGGGGGGGGGGGGGGGGGGGGGAGACGATCCACTGCAGTCACATGATCAAGATTGAAGCAGTAATTTGTAATAATATTAAGTAGGATGTGATGTGTTTACTGTGATGTATTGGATGCCGTATAGTGATTTGTCAAACTATGTTAATTAATTTCTAAGTAGGATGTGAAGACAGTAAGTAGGATGTGAGCCTTATGTCACAACTATGTGCTCTTAACTTTTCCATGTCTTCATTTTCTTTTATTGTGTATGTCTGAGAAGGGATTTACATAGGGTGCAGTTTAATATGATGCGTACACTGGGGGTACGCCAAGAAAACAAATTTTTCCCCAAAAGGATGTACCATCATTTACATCGGCACTCCGATATAAAAAATAATTGCTCTCTGTAATTTTACCCCAAAAGGTTGTTTTCATTGTTCTAATCAATCGTTTTTACACTTGGTCTCTCCGCAAAATAGGTCATAGTGTCTCCGCCAAAAAAGCCAACCAAAAAGCGTGTCTTTAGCTAGTGATTTGGCGGCAAGATTCCAAGATCAGAGAAAACCCCTTGGAGTCTTTCTAATCCGCTGAACCATAGAAGGGAGCTGCAGTTCGTTGGAGGTTAGAGAGTGAGGTAAGTACTCTTTTGAGCTCGTTTTTTCCTTGTAATGGCATTGTATATCAAATCATTTTTTGAGAGTGAGGTACGTCATTATTTGACACCGGTCCCGGGATTTGTTAATTTGTCCTACATTTATCAAACCCTATACCCTATTTCTATTATTCACAGTAAAAAATTGATGTTTGCTAATTTATTTCAATTATTTGTTATTGTACATACTCCAAATTAAACTATTACCATAATTTGTCCATATTTCAAATGTAGTCAAATTATTTGCTAACTCATACCTCTTGTCCAACAATTTAATAGTTAAATATATGGCAACGGATCGTAGATGGATGTATAATCGACTAAATGTCAATGGAAAGCTACTACCCGAGTTCATAAAGGGTGTGAAAGAATTTGTTGATTTAGCGAAATCCGACCCCTCGGTTGTGACTCTCCTCAATGGCAAGGAATGTATCTTATGTCCATGTATGAAATGTGAAAACCTCAACACCAAAGAATTGCAAACCGTGAGAATGCATCTTTACCAATCCGGCTTTCGTCCCGGATATGAAATTTGGCACGCACACGGAGAGGAACGTGAGGGGACATCTCAACATGTCCCGCACCATCCACCATTAGATTTGATCAATGACAATTATCAAGTGGGAGCGGATATGGTAAGGACGGCCGCTGGGCAAGATTTCAATTGGGAGGAGGATACACCTACCGGAATGGCCAAAAGATTCTTCGACATGATGGCCGCATCGGATACACTGCTTTGGGAAAAGAACATGACGGGCCAATTGAAATGCAAATCACACACAATCTTATCGGCCGTTACACAAGCACTCGCATTGAAGTCGGAACATCAATTGAGCCAAAAATGCTTTGATGGGATGATGAGTCTTATCAAAAGCGTGCTTCCCCCTAGTGGAAAAATGCCGAAAAACTTCTATCAAGCCAATCGATTGGTCGAGCCGCTCGGCATGGAGCATAAGAATATAGACGTATGCCCAAACTTTTGTATGCTCTACTATAAGGATAGAGAGGACAAGACAAGTTGTGATGTATGTCATACACCGAGATATAAGCCAATGGGATCAAATACGAATGCCAAACCGGTTGCACAAAAGATACTTCGTTATCTACCTATCACCCCAAGAATGCAAAAGATGTACATGACCCAATTCAATGCGGTCCAAATGAGATGGCATAAGGAAGGTTTTCGTGAGAAGCCCGGAATTATGGTGCACCCCGCAGATGGTGAGGCTTGGAAGCACTTCGCACGGAAATATCCATCATTTGCTAAAGATGTGAGAAATGTTTGGTTGGGGATAACGACGGATGGATTCATGCCATTCACCTCAAATACATCTCCATATTCTTGTTGGCCGGTTTTAGTTTTTCCGTATAATTTACCACCCGGAATGATAATGAAAGAAGATACCATGTTTCTCGCGCTTGTCATTCCGGGACCTAAGCATCCGGGTCAGGACATTGACATTGTTCTTGAACCTTTAATTGATGAATTGAACAAATTGTGGAAGGATGGAGCGGTTACATGGGATGTGTCTAAACAAGAGAATTTCACAATGAAAGCAACACTTCTTTGGTCGATAAACGATTACCCCGCGTTGGAGATGCTAAGTGGGTGGGGTACTAAAGGCCGATTAGCATGTTTTCATTGCTTGGGTGCAACAAAGGCATTCCGACTAAAGTATGGTGGGAAATTTACATGGTGGGGTTGTCATAGATGCTTATTGCCTCTAGATCACCCATTTCGTCGCGATAAGAATAATTTCCAAAAAGGTATGGTAGATTTTGATCGACCACCACGAAAAATAACGGGAGAGGAGCGGCTAGCGATGGTAAATAACTAGGGAGGATGAAATGGGGTAAACAGATTGGCCTTGACCAGTTTTCAGGTTATGGTGTCACCCACCATTGGACAAAGAAGAGTATTTTTTGGAGCTTGCCGTATTGGAAAGACAATTTGTTGCAACACAACATTGACATGATGCATGTGGAGAAGAATTTCGCGGAAAATTTGATTTACACAGTTCTAGGCATGGGGGCCAAAAACAAGGATAATGAAAAGGCGCGGAAAGATTTGGCTCTTCTTTGCAATCGTTCCATTCAGAATCTAATACCGTACCCGGATCATCCCGGAAAAATGCAAAAACCAAAGGCTCCCTTCACACTCTCTCCACAAAATAAGAGGAAGGTTTTAATTTGGCTCAAGAAGAATGTCAAGTTCCCCGATGGATACGCATCAAGTTGGTCAAGATGTGTAAATCTCAAAACAAACACATTAAATGGGCTAAAAAGCCATGATTTGCATGTGTTCATGGAGCGACTTCTTTCGGTTGCATTTCGAGACTTTGTCCCTGATTACGTATGGGATGTTTTGTGCGAGATTTCAAGCTTCTTTAGAGAGGTTTGTGCCAAGGAGCTTGATCCATCCCGTATCGATCAATTAGAAAAGGATATTGCGGTCACAATGTGCAAAATGGAAAAGATATTCCCTCCGGCATTTTTCGATTCTATGGAGCATCTTGTGGTCCATGTGTGTGAAGAGGCTAGATTGGGTGGACCGGTAGGGGCTCGATGGATGTATGCATGTGAAAGGTGTGTGTTTTCTTAATCTCTTTCTTTGTGATTCACTTATTGCTTCCATATCTAAACACCTGTAATTGTTACAGACGAAACAAAGAACAGAGGAAGAAGGTCACGAACAAGGCGCGTGTCGAGGGTTCAATCGTCGAGGCAACAATTGTTAAAGAAATTGGTTCATTTTGCACTCGTTATTTTGCGGAGAATTCTAAAACTAAGCAACAAGGGGTTGGAACGAGTAACCCTCCGCGGAGACGCCTATCGATATTTGATAATGCGGGACGTTTTTGGACACGGTCGGACCGAAGGACTCTCGATGAGAAGGAATTTAAAGCTGCACACACATATGTCATCCTCAATTGTCCAGAAATAAAAAATAAATTTCTAGGGTACAATCTTATGACATGTTTATTTTGATGATTTCAAAAGTACCTATTCTAAACACAACCTTAATCTCTTGTATTTTGACATGTTTGAATGTGTAGAGAGTTTGATGCATGCATGCTAAACTCTGGACAAGCCAGATCGGCACAGCAATTGGACAAAGTTCGTGAAGATAGGTTCGCAGATTGGCTACGGAAGAAGGTACTATCCGATCGTGATTGCGACCTCTACATCCAAAAGGCTGCACTCATGCCACAAAAACAAGTGAAATGCTACGGTGGATATGAAGTTAACGGCTTTCGATTTCACACGGAAGCATATGGGCAAAACAAGTCAACAAATAGTAGCGGTGTTTGCATTAAAGGGGAGTGGGATGGAAATGACACACCACAAGACTACTATGGACTTCTCCAAGAGGTAATTGAGCTAGATTATGATGGATTCAACAAGGTCGTTCTTTTTAAGTGTAATTGGTTTGACATAACAAATGGTGTAAGGGTGGACAACCAACATGGAATTGTGGAGGTTAAACATGCTTCTCGTCTTAAAAATTATGAACCATTTATATTGGCACCTCAAGCAATCCAAGTTTTCTACCTTCCTTACGCATCGGATAAAGTTGAAAGACAACAATGGTGGGTGGCAATGAAAACTAGCGCGAAGGGGAGGTTTCGTGCCGATGACGAAGTCGATGCTAACTTAGAATTTTTCCAAGATGAAATGCCGGATCATGCAATTGAGGTTTCAAATGGCGAAGAATTTGATTGGGATGGTTTGGCCCCTCTTGAAGGTGAGTTCGAGCTAGTAGACGATGCAATGTCGCAAGATGAGGATGAGGATGAGGATGAGGAAGAGGTCAACCAAATTGAACTTTCAAGTGACGAAGAGTTGGACATGGACCAAGATGAGGATGAATTTGGTTTCTAGGACCTCGATATGCTTCCGTTCAAGAGTTTCAATATTGGTTAATCAAAAGTTGTATGTGTGTTGATACATCTTTTGTACAATTGTTTTTGTTCCTCCATTATTTTGGAAGGTTTGTTCTAAATGCAAGAATTTAATTAAGTTATCAAAGTATTGAATTACTATATACTGCTATTATTCGTGCTGTTGTGAATTTTAATTAAAAGCTTCATTGAAAAGGAGATATAAAATAAACAGAAATGAATCTGTGTCCAGTAAGTAAACTATTGCATGGTTAAGCCCATGCAATTGTTTCGAACTTCAGTCCAGACTATTTACATGCGAGTGATAGTGGACTATTTACATGGCACAGAGTTAAGCAGTTGCATGGACCTTTAATAAAATATAATATCTACTAAGTGGTTAAATAATTGCATGAGAGGGAGTTGAGTTGTTGCATGGACCTTAATTAAATATAATAACTACTAAGTTTTTAAGTAGTTGCATGTCCATGGAGTTGAGTTGTTGCATGAACCTCGAATTAATTATAATATTTGACCTTCAAAACTTATTTGCATAGCCGAACATCACACAGTTGCATGGTTGCGCTTCACACAATTGCATGCGATACCTGTTACATGGGGATTCGCATGCAACAAGTTTAAAAAGTCAACAAACGCCATTTCTTTTGCATGAGCCATCACAACCATGCAAAAAACTGGTGCCGGGCATGCAAAAAACGATTATTCTAGTAGTGACCCCAATTATAGAAAATGATAAAAGGAAACATCATTTGATATCTTCTTATTGTTTACATAGCTATTATTGCACAATAACGGAGTTTATAACAGACAATATTAAACAAAAAAGATAACTTAAATACTATCACATTTAGTACAAAAACAAGTATCAATCAAATACAAATTAAGGCGCATTATTGAATCAAGATTGTCGGCATATTTTGAATCGTTCGTGGTACCATTATGGCAGTTGCATCGCGTTGATCTTCAGCAACGAGGACCGTAACAGCGAGGACCCCGGCAAGAACGTGTTTGAGGATTGCAAATGTAAGGACTGTATGGTCTTGCTCCTGCTGTAACGAATATCTGAGATGTTAAAATAAAGAGGAACCAAACAAAAACTGCAAGTGTTGGAAAATATTTACGACCTGGATTCATTTTGTGTGGATAAGAGGAGCTAGAATTACAAAATTTATGTAGATTTGGTGCGCTTTGTGATCTTAATGTGTACAAGCTCATTCTGAATTGAATTATATATACTGGTACTCTAGCTCCTTGGGTGCGGTGGGTACTAGGTAGTTGAAGCATTAGCCATTAGGTGAATATTTTTATGCAAGAAATTTATCATTAGGCGTGTATTTAAATGAAAATAAGGACAATACAACATGGAAGTCTTTCTTGACTGAATTGTTTCATGGAGGTCACATTATCAAAAGCAAAAAATTAGCCTTTCTTCTAGTGGTAAAATGACAACACATTTTATAGTTGAAATTTTTGGGAAAGGCCTTTGACAACATTCTAAGTTCTTAAATATTTTGAAAAGGGAAAAATGTCTCTCTCCGTACGCTTGGCGATGCAACAGGCGACACGGGAGGCGATCAACAGACGGTCAGCAAACACCACACTGCCAACAGCAGCGACTACAACGTTCACGAAACCACTTTACTCCACAGTGGTCATTGGAGGGCTTCATCAAGCAGCACCCCTCCCTAACTCAACTCACCAACCAAACAACCAACCACCCCCATTTAATGAAGCTGCTACGCATGTAAACCTTGGACAGTCAAAGGACACAGAAGTTATTAATGAAGGCTGGACTTACGTTACAAGGCGTAAGGCGCACAGGCACAGGTCGGAAAGGCAGGTTCGGCCGAAGCTGAATAGGCATCTGGAATCGCTGAAGGCCCAAGGCAGGTGCTACAGATGCCTCGACCGGGGACACCTAAAGTTCCAATGCAGAAATAGTGTCAAGTGTATTAACTGCCATGGCTACGGCCACACTTCCAGAGGGTGCACCATCACACGGCAACAGCCCATAAATACACCTCACACTTCATGCACCAGCACCACACCCAACCCCACTCCTTCCACCATTCCGCCACCTCCAGCTACACAGCACGCAACCACCATGGATTACGAAAACTGGGAAACAATGCCCATGCTGAGCCCCGACCTTTTGCAAGCAAGGGCACCGGAGTTACGAGTCTTCTTCGCGCCTAATGACAACATCAACTCACAGAATGCATCACTGGACAGATCCGCCATCGTTCTACTTGGTCCAGGCGCGGACCGTGTTAATCAGCTCCCGCAACGGGTGGCAACCACCATTGCCACCACCTTCGGCTGTCCCCCGGAGGAGTTTAAAGTCTCCACATTAGCCCCGGAAGAAAGAGACCTGATCATGGAGTTCCCATCCAAGGTACTCCGCAATCTAGCAGTCCATGTTGGTGTATACATGATTGCTCGAGGTGTCGAAATCCAACTCCGGGACTGGACGCCAAATATTAATATGGTACATGACCCGACAACTCACAAGGCAAGGATTCATCTTCGAGGGGTTCCAATGCAATATTGGAACTTTCGCGATGTTAACCATCTCATTTCTGGTTTTGGCTATACCGTTTGCATGAAGCCGGTTATTTCGAACAGCAACTTTGACACGTTACGACTAATGATTGCTTGCTTCGACCCGGCAACCATTCCGCCTACCATCACCCTCCACAAGAACCCCCGCTCACGGATAGTATACATCGACGTTGAGGGATGGCTTCACAACTCCCCGCCGTTGCACCCTCGTTACGACGATGATGACGACGTCGGCACACATATGGCCTCAGCGCACGGGCCCGTCAGACACCGTCACCGTAACTGCCAACCAGCCGGGACCACATCGGGCCTCTATGATTCCCACTGTGTGCAGGACATGGCATCACGAACTACCACTGGAGGGTCCGGTTCACCATACCTCGCAACCAATGGAGAACATCACGTTGGCCTCCTTCAGAAGCACGAACCAAGGTCACAACAGACAAAACCCGAGCCGAGAGCTCAACAGACAACAGCCATAGCAAAGGAGACACGTGCCCTTGCCCGGGCACCAATCAAAATGAGGAACAGTACTCCAACGGTCAAGTGGGGAGCTTCTGCCGTAACTTGGGACAGAATCAAATTGCACGCCACTAACGACAAAGGCGACGCAATTAATGCCGAGATATGTTTTAATTTGTCTCACTTGACTCAGTGGATAGGTGCATGGGAATGGAACTGCTACTGCTCTGATCACCGAAAGCCATCCTCTGCTAACCCTTTCCCAGTTATAAACCACGAGGGTCAAGGCACGTGTCACTCACCCAAGCTGTTAGAGGCCAGCGCACTTGCCAACCGATCCGTTGGGAACCTTCCAATTATTAAAGGCCATGATGAAATCTCTACAGGCCCGTTTAGCCTTTTGGGCCCTAAACCAAACTCCTTCAATATAGACAACGATCCAGCTGCCGAAGCCCAATACCACTCTCGGATCGCATCTGCAATTGAAGTCCATTTCTCCAATCTTCACATCTCTGGCCTCTTGCAAGAACGGGACGAGAACTACAACAGCGAACTGGAGGGGAACTCACACGGAGAAAAGATATTACATCTCGGACTGCACATGCCCGGCCTTTCGCAGGGAAGAGAAAATAATAGGGATTCAGAATATGCAGACTCGGCGCCTCCGGGCTTTGAGGGGCCTCCACGTTACAGGAGAGAGACCGATGTAAGGCGCAGCCGCCGTCTACAAAACAAGCACACCGGCCGTTATTTATCAGTGGTCGACAAAGCCAGAGCTACGCAGGGATTTATCAATGTGTGTGGGATGATGCAGAAACCCAAACCCAAGGCAAGGACCAGGGCCGTCCCAAAGTCGGAGTTGCAATACTTGACCACCTACGATTCGATCACACCGGCTCATGCAGAAGCAATTGTTGCTGCGGCAGGTCTCGAACTGACGACCGAATTGCTTGGCAAATTGCACTCGGAGGCGGAGACCGCACCTACTGGTGCGATGGCAGCACCGGCAGCCAACTAAATGCTTACCGGAGGGATGAATTGTCACTGTGGGATACACTGCTTTATGTTATTTTATTTTCCAGAGGCTAGGATTAGAGGGATTAGGGGGTTCGCATTATTTAAGAGTTATGTTTCCAATTGGGGGGAGGAACGAAGTCCAATGGTTAGCAGCAAGGTGGTGCATTACTTTTCTTTTCAATTATTGTGTATCCGGAAATTTCATCAAGGGAATTTAGAAGATTATCATGAGTTTAATGATTCATAACATCAAAATAAAATTATTGTCTTGGAACGTCCGTGGCCTCCATGAACGGCCGAAAAGGTTAGCGGTCAGACAAGCAATTTTGCTGGAAAAACCCTATATTGTGACAATTCAGGAAACAAAACTGGGCAGCATTGATAGGGCGACGATACGGGAAATTTGTGGTTGGCGTCTACAGAATTTCGAAGTGTTACCAGCACAAGGCACAAGAGGAGGTTTAATTGTGGCTTGGAATCACAGATTGTATACTCAGGTTTCTACTCAAATACTCCAATTTTCTTTAACAGTACACCTCAAGCATCAATTCGATGGCACAGTCATTGCCTTCACTGCTGTTTACGGACCATCGGATCACCGAGGCAGGCTGAATTTTTTCCGACAGCTAAGAGCATCAAAACCGACAAACAACATTCCGTGGGTATTAGGAGGAGATTTCAATGTCACGGCTGACCCAGAAGAACGAACTAACAATGAGAATACTTGGTGATCGACGCTTGCTTTTGCCAACCTCATCTCGGAATTAGAGTTACTCAATCTGTCCCTTTCCGGGCAGAATTACACATGGAGTAATGACAGGAACCGGCCGCATATGGCCCGGCTCGATCGTTTCTTGATCTCCCAAAATTGGAACAGCACTTTCCCTAACTCGATGCAAAGGACAGTACCGAATACAAGCTCAGATCATTGCCCCATCACGCTCACGGCACAAACATCTTTTCGCCGATCCAAGTTCTTTCGGTTTGAGAACATATGGCTTCGCTTCAAAGAATGTAATGATTTAGTCAGACTAGAATGGGATTCACAACAGAAAGCCACCACACCAAGGCACCTTCACCAAAAACTCACCAACCTACAACGCAAAATAAAGGAATGGGCACGAATGAAAATTGGCAACATTAAGGCGCAGATTGGACACTGTAGACAATTTCTGGCATGGATCGATAAGGCTAAGGAATTGCGCCCCCTCACGGCTTTGGAGAAATTCACTACTGCATTGATCAAGCAACGCCACACGACTCTCGCGGTTTTGGAGGAAGATGTTTGGCGGCAACGGGCAAGAACCAGATGGGAATTACAGGGAGATCGCGGCACTCGATTTTTCCATGCGGTGGCGTCTGGTTCTAAGCGGACAAACACTATTGCTCAAATTCGGCACAATTCCACTCTCTTCTCCGACCACGATACAAAGGCCCGGGTCTTCTTCCATTTTTTTAAAGATCTCATGGGAACAGCTCCAACAGCACTCCCTCAAATCCACTGGGGGACCTTGTACCCGAACCAGATAGACCTCCAAAGCTTAGCGGATCCTATATCACTTGATGAGATAATAACGGCAATAGGCCAATGGCCGAACAACAAGAGCCCGGGCCCCGATGGGTTCTCCGGGGAGTTTTACAAGCATTTTGCGGACATCATCTCACCGGATTTGCATGCGGTTTACGAATATGTCATGCACACCGACACGGGACTTCACCCCCTCAATACATCATATACCATTCTCCTTCCAAAGAAAGATAACCCACAGTCACCGACCGACTACCGGCCGATCAGCCTACTCCATGGTGTCCAGAAATTTTTTTCCAAATTACTCGCCAATCGATTACAGCCACACATGCAGGATCTGATTAGCGATGCACAAACTGGGTTTCAAAAGAACAGGCAGATTACGGAATGTTATCTATATGCCCAACAAGTGTTGCAAAATGCAAGGCAGCATGATACCCCGCTGGGACTTCTGAAACTAGACATTAAAAAAGCTTTTGACACGGTGAGTTGGGAATTCACATTGCAAGTTTTGACACAATTGGGCTTTCCCGAAAAATGGAATCAGTGGATTCGCAATTCAATACTCCAAGGCAGTTCTCAAGTTCTCATAAACGGCCTTTTAGGAAGGAAAATAATTCTGCAACGAGGGGTCCGACAAGGGGATCCGCTTTCCCCGTCTTTGTTCATCATAGCCATGGATTTCTTGGCGAGATATCTCCAAAAGTTGGCCACAACAGGGGCAATTAGATTGCCATATGGGAATATGACACCGTGCTTGCTCTACGCGGATGATGCATTGCTGTTCTTCAAACCAGATTCAAACCAGTTACGTGCCATTAAATTAGCTTTGCTGGTTTTTCAGAAAATATCGGGCCTTGAGATCAATTTGCAAAAATCTGAGATTATTCTCATGAATGTTCACCAAAACCTTACCGACGAACTAGTCTCCCTCATGGGGTGTAAACTGGCATCTCTTCCCTTCACCTACCTCGGGATCCCGTTATCAGACAGACAACTGCCAAGACTCGCCTTCTTGCCTTTAATCCACAAACTGCAGAAACGAGTGTCGGGTTGGACCGCACGTCTCCTGTCCATGGCCGGCCGATTGGTGTTGCTGAATTCCATCCTATCATCACTCCCAATATATTTCATGCAAGTGCTCAAGCTGCCATTGTGGGTAATCAAAGAAATAGACAAGATTAGGCGTAATTTCCTATGGCACGGGGCTACGGAGCAACTACAACATAAGGGCTACAACCTCATCAATTGGAGTTCGGTTTGCGAGCCAAAATCAGTTGGGGGTTTGGGAGTGTTAGACTTGCGAGTCTTCAACCATGCCTTACTGTTGAAATGCAGATGGGACTGGTACGCTTCGTCCCGCAGGCTGTGGAGATCACTAATGTTGCAAACGGCCCCAATGTTGCACGGTGTACCGGCAACCACGGTTTTCCAAGCAGGTTTCTCCTGAGGCGAAGCAGTTCTTCCAAACTTCAACATTCTGGACTCTAGGAGATGGTCGTACTGCACGGCTATGGGACCATGACTGGGGCGAGCGTATTTTGCAGAAAAGATTGATCAACCAGCACTCATTCGCCCTTACAGATGACACATCGATGCATCAGGTCATATATGAAGAGGATCTCAGAGTACTTTTCAGACCGAATCTAACTCTAGAGGCAGTAGAGGAAATGCAATCACTGCGACATTTGTTGAGTCGTATCAACCTCAGGCATGGCACAAGGGATGAGATACGGTGGAGATGGACGGCTGGCGGGGCCTTTTCGGTCAAAACGGCATACACAATTCTCAAATCAGGTCCACGAATCAAGCGACACTACTCAAAAATTTGGAAGGTCAATGCCCCACCGCGAGTCAAGACATTTGCATGGCTAGCTATGAGGAACAAAATTCTAACACATGACAACTTGCAAAAGAGAGGTTGGGCGATTGTCAGCAGGTGCCTTCTATGTCAAAGGAAGAGGGAAACGGTACGCCACCTCTTTCAAAATTGCACATATACAACACGATTGTATCGCAGACTCCCCACACTATACAATCGCAAACTTGGCCTGCAAAACCCACAATTCAGGTGACCGACTCACGGCAGGCGGGGGCCCTAACCGCTTGGCAGACAACGGCTTTATTAGTTATGCAATTCGTGCTTTGAAGAGAAAGGTGTGCCCGTTCCTTCTCTGACACCAGCAAAGGAATTGAGGAACTCATGGGGGAAATAGCATGGCAGCTACAGTATTACAAAAGCACATCAGGCTTGGTTCAAATCCAAAGGAACTCGGCACAACCAACAACTAATACCAGGAGCAGTACTGGCACTGGTACCGGTACCGGACTTGATACTGGTACAGACGCAAGGAACATGGGGGACGAAGACATTACCTGAGACGGCCACTGAAATAAAGAAGGACGGTCACACAAGGGCTCAGTGAAGATTGGGGCAGCCAATTAAAAGGAATTCGGATTCACTACTACAGAAAAACAGATTACACACGGACATTAATGGAAGAGCTACACGGATTTCCTGCTGTGTTTAAAGCCAGGGTGTATGAATAGGTCAGGAACTACACACGGATATTTGACCGTGTGTGATTATTATGATTTATACACGGATATTCCCTAATTAACCGTGTACAAAGACCTAGCGAGCTACACGGATATCAACTAAATAACCGTGTACGATTCTTCTTTCTACACGGCTTTGTATTAAAAGTCCGTGTAGCTCTCTTAGCTATTATACACGGACTTTTGGTAAATATCCGTGTACAAATAGTTTTAGATTTTTTGTATTACGCCTCCAGCAAGGCTATCATACACGATTTTTAACAAAAAAACCGTGTATGATTAGTATTGCACACGGACAACTGTTAAATAGCCGTGTATAAATACCTTTTTTTTTTTTTTGTATATTTTGTTTTTGGGCTAGCCTCCAGCTTTGCTAGCCAATTTTTTTCAACAGAAATACAAATATTCATTCGAAACAGATTAATTAGCAAGAAATTCATATACTAAATTTATACAAAATTCATATAGCAATAAATTCATTCGAAACATATTTTTATTACAAATTAATCTATGCAAATCCATATCGAGGATTACAAAATTCCATGGCAAACCACCTTGCCCACATGCACCGCACATCGTCGATCTGAGCCCAAGTGTAATGATCTTGCTTTGTCACATTCTACAAAATTATAATTTGATAATAGTTAGTATTTCAGAAAAGGTAGATATCAATTGCTTATTATATAGGAAATTCATATGAAGTACATACCGCTTTTGGGAATTCGAATTGTATTCTTTCGACAAAGTCAAACATGAATATCATCGTGTAATAAGCGCATTCCCAACCCTCCTTCTGTTGCGGGCTCTGAAATTTACATTTAGCGGCATTTGTTAGAATGACAATAATTTTTTTAACAAGATATGAAATTTCTAACTCATAAAGTGTGCTCACCAACATGTACTTCCAATTCAACTTGCTTTTCTTGCCCGGGCCCGTGCTATCTGATCCT
Organism: Carex parvula; assembly: GCA_025461045.1. NCBI lineage: Eukaryota > Viridiplantae > Streptophyta > Magnoliopsida > Poales > Cyperaceae > Carex > Carex parvula. The sequence continues at coordinate 136,928 of JAJGRW010000905.1, forward strand.
CCCTCTTTAATATATTTCACAAAAGCCCTTACAAAAGTGAGTGAATGTAATTAGCAATTTTATAATTTGATATGATTGAAAGAAATGCAAACCTATAGAATTATTATTGCTTACTTATTCACAAAAGGCAAGATAACTTTGCACTTGGCAGCCGCGGTCCTTCCTTTTGGCTTACAAGAATCAATAATTATGCCCACACTTAAGTACGGCACAATGAGAATCGTGCACCAATGTTTGCTGTTGGATCGAGGAGAAGAATTATAGTACTTTAGCATATAAAAGTCACACGAGTATTTGCTATGATTGATGGTGTGATTTCATTTTTTTATGTTTAACTTTTAATTCCTTTATACAATTCTTTAATTAAAATATAAACAACAAATAAGTTAAGATTAGAACTAACCCCTCGTGGTATGGCATGAGAATGAATTTCTTCTCCTCCGCCTTAGCACGATGCATCGCAGAACACATGTACTCGATAGCCATATCCGGATAATATGTCGCTGCCGTAGAACTCACTTTCTCGGGGTCCAGAAACATGCACAAGTTCTTCTGCTCAACCATCTCATCACAGTTTCGGACTAGCTTCCTGAAAACTCATCATATTGTAATTAGAATATATATTTGAGTTCTATACAATAATGAAAATATTTTAATATCACTAACATGAGGAAAATGGTGATGTGTGAAACATCGAGCCATTTGTCGGATGACGAGTGGTGGAAGAGGTCCTTGAAGTCTCTGAACGACAGCAGGAGCTCCCTGCCTTCGTGTAGAAACATCCCAGGTGGGACAGGGATGACGATAGCCTCCATGCCGTCGGGCGCCGTCATCAAGTAGTCGTGGAGAAGGCGCAAATCATTGGGCAAACGGCTGTATTCTTCTTCTGTGACCATAGGACGGGGCGGTGATTGTGGCGCGTCAGGCGCGACGTCGTAAGCCACCTCCTGACGTACCGGTAACATCATCTCCTCGTGTCTGTATCAAGTTATAGATGTATTATTCTAGTATTTCAAAAAGAATGAGTTGAATGTAACAAAATAAATGAATTTTTTTATGGATTACCTGATCCAAAACAATCTGACTCTTGGGCCATTGGACAAATGACATCCGTGCGTCATCAAGCACAACCGCGTCGTCGGTAGGGACAGGAAGGGGTACGCGCTGCCATCCATCCACGACTAACTCAACCTGCACGCATGCATGGTCGGGTCTTAGCTGAGTATTGTGTACACTTTTGGCGAGTGGATGTACAACGCCCTTAGCAACGATCATAGAAACACTGCCATTCCGCAGGACGAGGTCGCATGCTCTGGGGTCCTGCAAATTTATAGGAAAGTTGTTTATTCTAGTGATGCGATATTGTCCAACAAGGTTGCAAACAGGTTTTAAATACCTTTAGATTATGAAGAAGTATTGATTACCTTGAGATTATCCAAATCGTCTAAGGCGCCCCACGTGCCGGATGCTTGACTACTTCGCCGAATTCCCGGCGAAATGGGAGGTGGTTGCTCGGATGGCTGCGTAGTTGCTGATCTAATTTGTGTCAACATTGCTTCCATCTCAGCAAACCTTGCGTCGTACTCTTTGCTCACCTCCGCGCGTATCTGCGCAACTATCTCGTCTTTGTTTACCTTGGCACGAGATTTTCTTCGAGGTTTTTGTCCCTCCACTCGGAACACCTCCTTCCAGCCCCTGTAGCCCCCTACACCCCTTACTCGACCCGGGTGTTCTGGATTCTCGAGCGCTGCGGACAAGGAATCATTTTGTCGTTCGACGCTCCGGGCACCCGAGTTGACCTCCTCCTCCACTTCCAACTGTTCAAGTAGAAGAATTAGTTAAAGCAAAAGAACAATTGACGTACTTTCGGAGTTATAATTTTCGAGTGAATGTCTCAAAGTAAATATAAAGGACTCTTACCATTCTTTGAGCCACGGGTTGCAAATCCGTTGGGAGTACTATCCTCCCGTCAGCGGTTACCTCGGCTCTACCCATGACCCAATCTTTGCCCCTAGGATTTTGGATCCTAACCACGGGTGAGTCAGAATCCTTGTTCGCGTCCAGGACTTTCCTCCATTCTGCCGACTTACCCTCGTAACCACCTGACCCTAGATGGTGTGGATACTTGTTAAAGGCAACGGTCCTCCTGCCTTTATCACTCTTTGCCTTCACAGAAACAAGACAATAACGATCAGTTAGTTTTAGAAAGATAAGTACATATCGAGAAAGAATAAGCATAAATTTGGCACGAGTTAGATACCTGGAACTCTTCGGTAGACTTCAAAGCTTGAAACGCATCCCAGTCCTCTTGTTTTAGCCATTTGTAGTAGCCGACCGGATTTTTCCCTTTCTCCATGAACTCCGTCTTCAACGTGCTCTTGTATTGCTTCCAACCATTGTTCATAATCTTCAAAGTCTTATCCTTTGGAACATCATTCTTGATGTTCCACTGAGCCTGATTGACACAAAAATTTAGTGTATTTAAGTATAGGTCATACATAAGTGAAAATTCAAGAGAAGAGTTGTTAGGCACTTTACCTTCACCGTGTTCCACCACCCGTTCTTCACCTTATCCTCGAAATGATCCCATCTCTCAACAAGGATACTCGCATTTTGCCTCACGAAGCTCGTACACCAATTTGAGTATTTCTGCCGTTTTGGTCCCTGCGCACGCCCGTCTTCTGTGAACCAGATTTCTTGATGGGTCTGCTCGGACATGCTCGTGCACATTGTCGGCCCTCTTCTCCTTCTTTCTGACGAGGCAGTAGCTTGCTGCTCCTCTTCTTCCATCATATCGAAGTACTCATCCTCATTCGACATGGTTCTGCATGAAATTAAAGATCAAATCATAAGTGACCAATAATTGAAGAGATAAATTAAAGAGATAAATTAACAAAATAGAGATAAATGAACTGCATATTTTGTCTACTACATTCGACATGGTCTATTACATATTTTGTCTTTTGTAGGGATAAATGAACAAAATAGAGATAACCTAAAATACCCTAACATGCAAGTACCATAATTATTTGAATAATCTAAAATTAACAAGTACCCTAAATTAACAAGTACCCTAAATTAACCTAAAATACCCTAAAATTAACAAGTACCATAAAATAACCTAAAATACCCTAAAATACCCTATATACAAATTATCTAAATTAATGAGAAATGTAATATTACCTAAATAGATAAAAGAAGTATAAATCTGATACCATAAATTTATATCAAGGTCTTTACTTTTCTCCAAAGCATAAATCAGTAATCTATCCATGCCTTGACTTGATGCGTAGTCAAAACAAAAACAATACTAAAAATATTGATTGCTTTAATGCGTAGTGTTAAGATTCTGTACAATTTATATAGTTATTAATATCATATCTATTTTTTACGTAATGCTACAGAAAAAGAAACAAAAAGATAAATATTTGTAATTTGGTTACAATTACTATTCAAAAAATTCAAACAACATTCCCAATCTCTAATATTAAAAAAGAAACATAAAGATAAATATTTGTAATTAGGTACAATTACTATTCAAACAAAATTCAAACAGCATTTCTAATATTCTTGACAAATATCTGTATTAATTCTAAAACATTTTGTAACTATGTGCAACCAATATTACAAATAGGGGAAAAATATTTTTTTTCAACAATGTGAACTTGAATATATATTGTCCTCTCGGTGCTTATTTGATCTGAGAAATGAAACATGCATAAATTATGTTACCAAAATAAATTTTAGATCTCTAAATTAGAAACGGAAACATTAATGTGAAAGATGATGACAACTTCTAATATGCATTATGACAAATGCTTAAACTGACGAGGTTTACCATATCAGATCTCTTCTAGTTAATGTACATATATACCCTAAAATACCCTATATCAATCTGGTTCAAGACTAATGTTTATATTTGTTTTCAGTTCAATCTGGTTCAAGACTAATGCACAAAATTGGCTAACGGGTTCAAACCCAATAAGAAAAAGAACGAGATAGAGAGACGCTAACCTAGGTGAGAGAGACCACGGGTTAGAGAGAGAGAGACCACGGGTGAGAGAGACCGAGGTGGTGAGGCGGCGAGGCGGTGAGGCGCGCGGTGAGCGGTGAAGATCGAGCTCGTGTCTTTGGGAGGTTTTTGGTAGAGAAGGGTTTTCGGACTTATGAAAATTTTGGCAGAGAAGGATTTCGAAATAACCAATGTTTCCTCATTATACACGGCTGTTAAGTTAATGTCCGTGTGCAAATCACCTTTCTACACGGTTGTACATAAAAATCCGTGTGCAAATCACCTTTCTACACGGACATCTAGCTAATAGTCCGTGTAGCTCTCTTCCATTTCTACACGGACTATTAGCTAAAAGTCCGTGTATAAATCGTTCCGACAGGCGGGTCCCAGGTTCAGTAAATGCTTTGAACATAAACTAATATTTATTTTAACTATTAACTAATATTTATTTTAACTAATATTAAATGTTTGATAAAGTTAAACATAATATTTCATTAAACATAATCCTTCCTTAAATATTTTAACTAATATTAAATATTTTAACTAATATTAAATATTTTAACTAATATTAAATATTTTAACTAATATTAAATATTTTAACTAATATTTAGTGAAAACTAATATTTTAACTAATATTTATTTTATTTTATTATTAAATGTTTTAACTAATATTTTCAAAAACTAATACTAATATTTGATAATATTATAAGCATTAACATAATCCTTCATTATAAGCATTAAACTAATATTTGATAATATTTGATAATATTTGATAATACTATTACTACATTATGCTTTTTTCTTTTTTTCCCTTTTTTTTCCTTTTTTATTTGATATATTACAAGCTAAAGTTGCAATATTAAAAGCTACACGGTCTTAAACAAAATAAATATTACACATTATGTTTTTTTTTTTCCTTTTTCTCCTTTTTTCCACTATTTGAACAGTACCCTCGGCCCATAATCCTTCATTGTGGTCGGACCGCATGTAGTCAGCTTCGTCTACCCCTTCAAGTGTTGCTACCTCAGTTTGCACATCGGTACAAAATGGAGGTACTTCGTCGAACTGGTCGTACTCTTCTTCATCGACGACATTTTCTACCCCGACAATCCTTCTTTTTCCGGATAGGACGACGCTCAACCTAGCATCACTCGGGTCAGTGGCATAAAAGACTTGGGTGGCTTGCTTGGCGAGTATAAACGGATCATCAACATGCCCAACCCTGTTTAAATCAACGAGTGTGAACCCGTCGTTATCAACTTTAACACCTCGGTCTTCGACCCATTGACACCGAAACACGGGAATGCTCAGGCGAGGACTGTAAATGAGCTCCCAAATTTCTTGAATAACGCCATAATATGACTTTGATGCTATTACAGCCCGGCCATCTCCGGATCTACTGAATTCTTGAGAGGTCGCCACCAACGTCACCCCACTGTTTTGCATCGTGCTCTTATCACTCTGGGATTTAGTATAAAATGTATATCCGTTAATCTCGTATCCTTGGAATGTTCTAACAACAATTTGGGATCCTTCGCCAAGCAGTTTAACAATTTCAGGTACGGGGTGTGACTGCACTCTTTCTTTCAGCCATCCTATAAAGGAACGATTATGCTCGTTAGTAAGCCACTTCTGACTCCTCGTGTAGTTTTGTTGTCGAAGGATTGTCATGTGCTCATCTATATAGGGAGCAACATCTGTCATGTGTTGTAGTACAATAAAATGTGCCTTTTGTAGTTCATTTAGATCAGCAACTACGGCTCTCAACCCAATTGTCCCGACTCCTTGGAGCCTTCCCTCGTATCGAGATTTTGGAACGCCAATAGGATCCACACCGGTCAAGTAGTTGGTGCAAAAATCAATCACCTCCTCCGTAGAATATCCTTCTATAATGCTGCCTTCGGGTCGATAGTCGGTTCCTTACGTATTTTTTCAAGATGCCCATGTATCTCTCGAATGGATACATATACCGAAGGAACACGGGACCACAAATCTTAATTTCTCTCACAAGATGAACAACAAGGTGAACCATGACATCGAAAAAAGATGGCGGAAAATACATCTCAAGTTGGCAAAGAGTAACGACGACCTCCTTTTGCAAAGAGTCCAATTTTATAGGGTCTATCACTTTGGAATTTATTGCATTGAAGAAAGAACAAAGCTTCGTAATGGTTTGACGAACGTGCTTTGGTAAAATTCCCCGAATTGCAACCGGAATTATATGTGTCAGTAAAACATGACAGTCGTGAGATTTCAGACCGACCAGTTTCAAGTCCTTCATCGACACCAACTTCTTAATATTCGAAGAATATCCTGATGGGACTTTTATACCATTGAGGCATTCACAGAAGCTTGTTTTCTCTTTCTTTGACATTGTGCACAGTGCGGGGGGTAGGTATGTGCGCTTCCCTTTCTCCTGCGGTGCGAGCTCGGGTCGTATTCCCATCTCTACCATGTCTTTTCTCACTTTAATACCATCTTTCGTCTTCCCCGGAATGTTCAATAATAAACTAATTAAACTGTCACAGACATTTTTTTCGACATGCATGACATCTAGGCAATGCCTCACTTCTAAATATTTCCAGTACGGTAGCTCCCAAAATATGGACCTCTTTTTCCAAATATTCTTCGGTAGTGCTTTGGCGCACTTTCCAAAAACAACATCAATGTTTTTTACCCGTTCGAAGACACTCTCCCCGTCTAATGGATGACGAGCCACTCCAAGCTCAATTTTCCCGTTGAATGCCATCTTCTTCTTACGATATGGGTGATTAATAGGAAGAAACCTACGATGCCCCATGAATACATTCTTTTGACAATTTTTCAACCTCAGCACCTGCGTGTCATCTTCACAGATCGGGCACGCTTTTGCTCCTTTACAAGTGTAACCCGACAAATTCCCGTACGCGGGGAAATCATTTACGGTGCAAAACACCATGGCCCGCAAGTTAAAGGTCTCTTTCATATACGCATCCCACACCGGGACGCCATCACGCCACAATTTTTGGAGGTCCTCGATTAATGGTGCGAGATATACATCTATGTCATTTCCGGGTTGTCTGGGTCCTTGGATTAGTAATGACATCATTATATATCTGCGTTTCATGCACAACCAAGGAGGAAGATTGTAGATGCATAAAAGAACAGGCCAAGTACTGTGCCGACTGCTCATACTTCCAAACGGACTCATTCCATCTGAGCTCACCACAATCCTAAGGTTCCTCGTTTCAGAACCAAATTCTTTGAAATGTCTGTCAATGTTTCTCCATTGAGGAGAATCAGCCGGGTGCCTTAGTTTACCGTCATTTTTGCGCTCTTCTTTGTGCCAGGGCAATAATTTTGCATCTTTGGGATTCGCAAACAACCGTTTGAATCTCGGTATTATCGGCAAATACCACAACACCTTAGCCGGAGGTCGGCCACTTGTGTCCTCGTTACAATCATCAGTGTCCTGGTCCTTACGACGTTTATATCGTGAAACACCGCATTTAGGACAGACATGCATGGCCTCGTACTCGTTACGATACAATACACAGTCATTCGGACATGCATGTATTCTTTCAATCTTCAACTCCATTGGACATATCAACTTCTTTGCCTGATATGTTGTACCGGGTAACTCGTTGTTATCTGGGAGCATTTCTCCTAAAAGCTGTAATAAAGACGTGAAACTCTTATCGCTCCAACCATTGTCTGCTTTTAAGTTTAATAATTTCAACACAGCTGACAGTTTTGTAAATTTGGTACACCCGGGATACAACGGCTTCTTGGATTCATTAGACAAATTTTGAAATTTATCATAATTTTTATCACTAATTTCATCTTCCACATCACGTAACATATCCTCCAAATTTTCAGTAAACTCGTGTTCTACATTTTCATCAAAATTCCTCTCCATCTCATCATCGTCATTTTCGGGTTCGACGTTAATATCAGAATATTCGGCACTCTCATAATCCTCGTTCCAATCAAGTTCAAAATTATCAGAAATTCCAACATTCTCATCATTCAATTCACGATTACAATCTTTATTGGCACTACTACTTTCCCCAAATTTCTCACCATGCATGAACCAACATGTATATCTCTTCTTAAATCTCCGACAAATCAAATGAGCTCTAATTTCTTCGATGTCCAAAAATCTTAATAAATTTTTACAATCTTTACAAGGACATAAAATGTCTTCTTCTTTTTTCTTCACTCTATAACTCTCAGCAAATTTTATAAACTCATCAACGCGAACCAAATATTCTTCACTGTCACGTCGCATTTCATACATCCAGCTTCGATCCATCTGTAAATTAAATTAAAAAATGATTTGATCAATTAATCATGCATGGTCAACATTCTCCTTCGTGTACAAAATTTTGGGCTTACAAAGGGCCGGTTTACAATCCTAACCCACTCTTTGAATATTATGTCTCATATGTGAACACATATTAGCGAGATTTAATTAGTATTTGAGAAAAATTCGGCAGCATTTCCCCTTAACTCCCCAAGTATGCGTACGAACCACATACTCGTAGGAGCAATAAGGGAAAATACTGTCGAACTTTTCTCAAATACTAATTAAATCCCGCTAATATGTGTTCACATCCTAAATGAGACATAATATTCAAAGAGCAGTCCCAAAACGGGGACTATCCAAAATTAATCCCTATTGGATTAATTTTGAACGGGCATGGACCTAAAAGCATCTAAAGGTCGGTTATTGGACCACAATACACTAATTAATTACATCTAAAATTAAGAATTCAAGCATGCATGAAATGACCTAATTAAATAAGCCTAAATAACAGAAAATTAGAGGAAGAAAATGATTTAAATACATATTACTAACCTTAGAAAGATGGAGAGGAGAAAATACAAACTTAATTCAAAGATCTCAGATCTCAGCTGCTGGCCTCGATCAATTCGCAGAAATAAAAAGCTCAGTTCGAGATGTATTAACTAAAAGACTTGATCAAAACGGCGCTCTGGAAGGGAAGAGATAAAAACCCTACACTATTATACACGGCTATTTAGTTATAAAACCGTGTAGCTCTCCAACTATTTCTACACGGCTATTTAGTTATAAATCCGTGTACAATTATAAGAATTCTACACGGCTATATTATCAAAAAGCCGTGTGTAATGTTCCTACACGGATATTTAGTTATAAACCGTGTAGCTCTCTCAATTATTTGCACACCCACTTCTTTACACACGGATTTGTGGTTTCTAATAAACCGTGTAGCTCTCTCTAATAATTCTACACTGATTATTAACTAATTATCCGTGTAGAAATCGTGCAGATCTTTTGGACTCATATTTGGTACACTGTTTTTAATATAATTGCCAAATCCGTGTACAATGTGCAGTGTACAAAGCCAGTTTTTGTAGTAGTGATCAAATATTGAATTCTTGTATCTACTTTACTTCTTCCGATCTGTAAAATTCAATTCCAAATCTATGTTAATCATTTCTTTTCTACTGAATTGAATTATAGAAAATTCTTATTTTCTATAATTGTTCTTCCGATCACAGTGTAAAACGATTGGTGTTAATTGCGCATTTGCGCTGCGGGGAGAGACCCCATCAAAGTGTCTAACATTGTGGTTCTCGGATACGAAATCAAGTAGTCGGCGGCCGTCAATCATACATAGGAACCCTGTTACGACTGGAATTCGAATTGGGGTTGGGTCTGTCCGTTAGAGAAGACGCTAGCTCAGGACAAGGAAAAGGAAAAGAAGACGGAAGACCGTTAATTCAAAAAGAGTCGTTAAGCTCAGTATCGCTGGAAACGGGTCCCATCTCCACTACACCAGAGCCGTTAGATTAGGAAGGATTTATTTTAGTGATTCTTATTGAAATTGTGTCGCCTATAAATAGGCAATGTAACCATGGAAAACAAGGCATCCAGAGAATTTTTTTCATATCATTTATCTCTGATTTCGTAGTTCCGAATCAGTGATTTTATCAAAATTCGTTCTTTTTCTTTGATTATTCCTCGTTTATCTTTTCTCGATTGTGCTTGACGCCTGTGATCGCTGCAAAAGTGGTATCAGAGCTCGCTGATCGCAGCTGGGTAATCGCAAGACTCGAAGATCAAGAAAGGGCAAGATGCCGAAATTGAGAAGCAGTGATCAGTCAGAAGGAGAATTGCCTCTGGACATGGTTGCGATTGAGGAGAAACTTGCCAAGATCGCCAAAGACTCTGAATCTTCCCTCCAAGCATCACTCCAGCTTAGAGATACACGAATGGATAACCTCGACAAAAAGGTGGACACCTTGACGGATATGCTACGGGATTTTATCACTACGCAACAAAATCGAGCTGGGAATGGTAGCAATTCGCGACAAGAGACACCACATGGAGGAGGCGACAACATCGAAATTGGATTCCAAGGAAACCGAAGAAGGGAAAACCGATACCAAGATCACCAAAACCGGTATCAGGATAACCACAACAACCAGACTCATGGTTCTGTACCAAAAATTGATTTCCCAACCTTTGATGGTACCAATCCTTAGACTGGTTGGAGGATAGCAACTTCTATTTTGAAGTCTACCAAACGGCAGAAATGTACAAAACTAGGATGGCATCTATGAATTTTATAGGTGATGCCAAAGAGTGGTATTCTTGCTTTAGAGTTGAAAATCCCAACCCACCATGGCCAATCTTGGTTGAAGCAGTTTTTGAGAGATTCAAAACAAGAACAAGATCTAACCCTATCTGTCAATTTAAAAATGTTCACCAGATTAGCTCGGTCGATGATTATATCAAAGATTTCCAAAAGGCCAAGGCTAGGTTGTTAGCTGACACAGGAATTAAACATGAAAATTTTTATGTATGGAGTTTTATTTGTGGATTAAGAGAGGAATTGCAAAGTACCATTACTCTTTTCAAACCTAAAACTTTGAATGAAGCTTTCAATGTAGCTTTAGAAGTGGAGGCAGCAAACCTCATCTCTGATAAGAGGCTTATTCCCAACAAGAGTCACTCTTACCAGTACTCCAGACAGTCAAGCCCACAAGTAGTTTTCAACCACCTGACCCACTATCTCAGAAATGGAGGGAAGCACCAATGCTGAATAAAACCAACCTAGCCAAACCTCATGCCAACATGACAAATGACCAGAAGAGGCTTCTAGGTTTGTGTTTTCGATGTAACGAGAAATGGTTTCAAGGCAACAGGTGTAACAAAGGGAATAGAAGTATTCACTCAATGGATGCTGAAGATGATGATGATGATCTGCAAGCTTGCAAGTATCAAGATGAGTTCAGGCAAGGCGAAACTTCAGGAGAAGAAGTACTTAATGAAGAAGAGGAGCATACTATCACCACTATCAGTGCACCACATAATTCGAGTTGCAACAGAACTTTACAGCTCAAAGGTTTTATTGGCGAGATACCCATTTGTGCACTAATTGACACAGGGAGCACCCATTCCTTCATAAACCCAGCCATAGTGCGAAATCTCAATCTTACCACAACCAACATCAACCCATTAAAAGTTAGAGTTGCCAATGGAGAGAAAATGTCAACTAGTACCCTATGTGAGAAGGTCCAATTCTCATTGCAAGGGCATCAATTTGAGGCTGATCTCAGACTCTTAGAAGTACAAGGATATGACATCATCCTTGGTATTGATTGGATCTACAGCATAGACCTAGAGCTGAGTTTAAGGAAGGGAAAATTGGTAATTGAGCACCAAGGAAAGAGGGTGGTCCTATCCACTGAAGAGTTAACAGCTGAAATCAAGATGTGTGAGCAAGTTCTGGATATCATCAAGGAAGGCAAAGGTGGGGGTCAAATGATGTACGCACAACTCTACAAGGTAGAAGAGGAGACATCCCCACAGCAAAATCATGTTGTAAGTCCTTCTCTATTACCATTACTCAAAGAATTTGATTGCATCTTTGAAGAGCCAAAATCGCTTCCTCCCAAAAGGTTGATAGATCACAAAATTGTTCTAAAACCAGATTCAAAACCTGTCAACCTTAGGCCTTATAGGTTTTCTTTTTTGCAAAAGCTGGAAATTGAAAAGATAGTTCAAGAATTGTTGGAAAATTCTTTCATCCAACAAAGCACAAGTGATTATTCATCCCCAGTATTACTTGTAAATAAAAAAGATGGCACTTGGCATATGTGCATAGACTATAGACAATTAAACGATAATACTGTGAAGAATAAGTACCATATTCCCATAATAGATGACCTATTGGACGAATTGAATGGGGCAAATTATTTTTCTAAGTTAGATTTGCGGTCAGGTTATCACCAAATACTGATGGATGAAGGGGATATTCATAAAACAGCTTTTCAGACGCACAATGGCCTTTATGAATTTAAGGTTATGCCATTTGGTTTGACAAACGCACCAGCAACATTCCAAGCATTAATGAATAATATTTTCAGGCCTTTCTTGAGGAAATTTATTTTGGTATTCTTTGATGACATTTTAGTATACAGTAAAAGTCTAGAAACTCACATTGATCATCTAAGGACAGCTCTCCAAATTTTGGCAGAAAATCAGCTTTTTGTTAAAAAGTCTAGGTGTGAATTTGGGGTAGAAGATATTGAGTATCTTGGTCATATTATATCAAGAAAGGGTATCTTTACTAACTCTAAAAAGATTGATGTAATGACTATGTGGCCACAACCTAAAAATGTCAAAAGTCTAAGAGGTTTCCTTGGACTTACGGGTTATTATTGAAAATTCATACAAGGTTATGGTCTGATATCCTAATCCCTCATTGTTAAAGAAAAATGCCTTTAATTGGAATTGTGAAGCCCAAAAAGCCTTTGATGAGTTGAAACAAGCTATGGTCAATGCCCCAGTACTACAATTACCTGATTTTAGCCAACCATTTGTGATTGAAATCGATGCTTATAATAACGGAATTGGGGCAGTCCTCATGCAATATAAAAAACCCATAACTTTTATTAGCAAAAAACTGGGAATTAGAAATCAATCACTCTCAACATACGAGAAGAATTCCTAGCTTTATTCACAGCTGTCTCAAAATAGAGACATATCTTGAATAATGAGTTCATCATTAAAACTGATCAAATCAGTCTCAAATATTTACTAGAACATAAGATAAATACTCCTATGCAACATAGATGTTTGAGTAAACTCTTGGGATTACAAAATAGGATATAAAAAAGGGATTGAGAATAAAGTAGTAGACACCTTATCTAGGAGAGAGGGGCATCTTGGGGAATAATGTGATTTTTTTGGAGGTTTGGCTATGGTGAGCGAGCTAATACCACAATGGGTGCATGACATACACAATTGCTATGTTAGAGATACATGGATTGAAGATTTGAAGAAGAAATTGAATGAAGCAGATTTTGACAACACTTACCATCATCTCTCACAGCACTAGAATGTATTGAGATACAAGAACCACATATGTGTTGGAAACAATTGTGGTTGGAGACGATCAATTATGAGAGAAATGCATGATTCCAAACTTGGCGGCCACTCAGGAATCACAGCAACCTATCAACGCATCAAGAAGAGGTGCATCAGCATATAAGACAGTGCGATAACTGTCAAATTAACAAACCAGAATTCATCGCCAAACCTGGATTGTTGCAACCTCTTCAAATTTCTGACGATGCCTGGGTCAGCGTAGGCATGGACTTCATCTCTGGCTTATTGAAATCAAATGGGAGAGATTCAATAATGGTCATTGTTGATCACTTCACCAAATATGCTCATTTTGTGGCTCTCACTCGTCCTTACAAAGCAAGTATTATAGCTCAAGCTTTCTTCGACAACGTGTATAAACTCTATGGACTTTCATCAAGTATTATTTCAGACCGCGACCCAATCTTCACGAGTAATTTCTGGCGCGAACTCATGTCCAAATTGGGAGTACAACTCAGGATGAGTACGGCTTATCATCCTCAAACGGATGGCCAAACCGAAAAGGTGAATCAGTGCCTCGAGAATTATTTGCGTAGTATGGCGTTTGACAAACAAAAGAAATGGTCAAATTACCTCACAATGGCAGAATGGTGGTACAATACGAATTTCCACAATGCGATAAAAACGACACCTTTCGAGGCCCTTTACGGATACCCACCCCCTCAGTTGGGCTTGAGTAGTGCACCCAGAAGCCAAGTGGAAGCTGTCAATGTCTTATTGAGAGATCGCCAAACCTCAATGGCTCAATTAAGATTGAATTTGCTAAAGGCTCAAGATAGGATGAAGAAGCTAGCTGACACTCATAGAAGCGAAAGAAAATTTGAGTGACTGGGTTTACTTGAAACTCCAACCTTACAGACAAGTCTCTGTAGCTAGTTTCAATAACCAGAAGCTCAACCCAAAATTCTATGGACCTTTTGAAGTTTTACAAAAGACCGGCACAGTCGCTTACAAGCTCAATTTGCCACTACATTCCGCAATTCATCTAGTTTTTCACGTTTCCCAACTAAAGGCAAAGCTAGGACCAAATCAGCACCCTTTCCCCAACCTCCCAGTAATCGGTCCAGTAACAACTGCACAGCGCCATCCTAATTTCATACTGGCAAGGAGGATGATCAAGCGACGAAATTCAGCAGTGGCGCAATTGCTGATCAGGTGGGCTGGTCAATCAGATGATGATGCCACTTGGGAGGATTACACGCGAATTGCTCAACACTTCTCCGAATTCATTCGTGAGGACACGAATTGGTTTAAGGAGGGGGAAATGTTACGACTGGAATTCGAATTGGGGTTGGGTCTGTCCGTTAGAGAAGACGCTAGCTCAAGACAAGGAAAAGGAAAAGAAGACGGAAGACCGTTAATTCAAAAAGAGTCGTTAAGCTCAGTATCGCTGGAAACGGGTCCCATCTCCACTACACCAGAGCCGTTAGATTAGGAAGGATTTATTTTAGTGATTCTTATTGAAATTGTGTCGCCTATAAATAGGCAATGTAACCATGGGAAACAAGGCATCCAGAGAATTCTTTTCATATCATTTATCTCTGATTTCGTAGTTCCGAATCAGTGATTTTATCAAAATTCGTTCTTTTTCTTTGATTATTCCTCGTTTATCTTTTCTCGATTGTGCTTGACGCCTGTGATCGCTACAAACCCAAAAGAGACTTCTGCCTAAATCTAAACCTTAACCCTAATTCTGTGACTAACGAGAGCGAAGAAACCCCTAGTATGCTATGGAGGAGGATCAAAATCAACGAGACGAATCAACAACGCACCAATTAGTCCAAGAGGTATTGCGAAGCTGGGAGCGCAGATACATCCTATCAATAGAATCACAAAAAGAAGCAAAACCGCAAGGCTGGATTCATGAAGCCATTGGCTTTTGGAAATGCCTTGACAAGACAGGTTTTTTTTTTTCCTTTCTTTCTTTCCACGTGATGCATAGTTGTCAGTAATTGGCATGAAATCTATGAATTCTATTTGATACAGAAGAGAGAATTATTACCTTTTTATATCATAATCTTGACTGAACCAATTGTAGCGCATATGTAGTAAGTATATCTATTCAAACCATTCAAGAGTGTTGGTCGGATACCTAATTGTTGCCTCAACAAGATGAGAATCATCGCAGCTATTATTGTCTTTAAGCCTGACTGTTGTTTTCAATTAAACCCCCTAACACAAGTTTCTCGATCTGCTTCTCACTGCAGAGAAGAAGAGCATCTTGTTTGTGGATGCCTCTGATCTGGACTATTTCTTATGTGAATATCTCAATAAATATCTCAATATTCCACTGCTGAGATATTTTCTTGCGGATGTGGTCGCATTTCGTGAACTTTACGGTCGATGGGATGTCTACATCTGTCCAAGCCCTGGGTGCCTCCGTTGGTTTATAACTGGTGATTCGCTCATTAGTCACCTGGCATGTGAGCACTTACCAGAGATTGATCAAACTAATGCATGGCCATTACAATGTGATTTGACCGACAATAATTGGTGTGTCGAGACCCTTCGCAAAACTGTCTGGAAACCCATTGATGTTGAGCGTGCTTTTGGCTTCCTGTATGATGCATGTGGGTTTAGTCACGATGGTGGCAGCTTGTTTAACAATTTGCCATTGTCAGAGGATTCCAGGAGGTCAGAACTCTTGGAAAAATTGGACAAGGGATTCCAAAAGTTGATAGAACACCAAGAGAAGTCTTTCTTTTCAATGCTCTCTAATGGCCGCCTGAGGGCACTTATTCACCTAGCGGTCAAGCACATTTTTTACCCGACAAGCAGTATAAGCCTCGCTTACCCATTTAGAAGCCTTTTGGAGCATTTGCCTATCTGCTTCTGTTTTCTGGAGGAGGAGCCCCTCTCCTGCTTTGTTCAACTTGTAGATGACATGGTTCATTTTGTCAACCAAGTTAAAGCCGCACCTCCAAATGGGATAATGGATTTTGATGATGTATACTGGAGCAAGAATGGTGAATGCCTGGATGCACTTTCCGGTCCCTGGAGAAATGGTAGCCAGTATTATTTTGAATTGAATGAAGACGAGATAGATTGGCAGCTTAGTGACCCAGACGGGCTACCACGTTGGTTTCTTGAAGCGCCGCGTATCCCGTCAATTGAACTAGTCCCTGCTAAAGCCTCCGAAATGTTTCATCAGGTGGAGAGCAAGGTAAAGTCCTTTGTGAACCGCCTCACCATCTCCAACATGCAGTCTGCACCTGCTGAAGTTGTCTACTTTAAATTGTGGAGTGTGACGTGCGGGCTTATAAATAGAACCTATGAGTCACTTGTCGACTCCCCACCTTCTTTATTGTCAACTGAGGAATTGAACTTATGGGACGGTGAATCAGCCCGTGGTCCCCTCAACCACAGGCTTTTTTCTTGCTCTTCTCCTGAAGAACTTGTTGAATTCCGGAGAACTGCATTTCGTTTTAAGGTCAGTGATTTAATGTGATCGCCACGCAGCTATTCTTCCTCCCACCCTTCTATTTATGTTTCTTATTCTTTGTGTTGATCCAGTAATGTAACTTTTGGATTGCAGATAGAGCCAGGCCATCTTGAACTCATAAAATTATCTTTTGAGCTGCAATGCTTCAAGCCTCAAATCCAGGAGCTCTGTAAGCTTGACCTCCGCAAGTGTATTTTACCTCTCATAAGATCGTATTTGCGGGTATGCAATTTGTTTGGTAGCCTCACTTGCAGGACGGTATGCATATTCCTTTCAGCAGGAAAATATCAAATATGACTTGCTTTTTTTTATTCATTTGCAGATGAAGCTGTATGCGTATGTGAATATGTACTACTACCAGCCTGTAGAGGATACAGATGTTCAAAACAGCACAGAAAAGGTAAGAGGGTCATGCCTCAATCCTAAACATGATAAATTTTGCTAAATCCTGTAGCAGATAACAAGTCTTGTATGCTGCTAGTCCATCAAGAGGGTCCAGATTCCAGACTCAAAAAATATAAACATGGTGTATTGTACAACTCATAACAGATACCAGTCTAGTGGTTAGTATGTTCGACTACCAGATATGACTGGCACAAATTGAAACTCAACATACAAACCTTTCTGGTGTTTTCAAAGGAAACCTAAGTTGATGCTCCAGTGCTGGGCTAAAGGGCCTCATGTCAGCTAGTATGTTATTGCAGGAATGTATTGAATGGACAGAAGAAGAGGGAGAGGGACTTACAGAGAACAATAGCCGTGATGAGACGGCCGAGGATTGTAGAGACCTCTCAGTTTCTGATACCGAATATGAGGATGAATCAGCAGTTCCCAGCTGGGTGAAACATACTACAAATCGTAGCCTGTATCTCTTCCTGAGAGAGAGCGGGCTTTTGGAGACTGAAGTCACTGGTCTTCTCGTCTGGGGTTCAATCACTGATGTCATTAATCATTGTGTCCAAACTGGCTGCCAGTCTGATGCAGTCCAAATTTGGGAACGGAAAACCTACAGGTCACTAAAGCACTGGTGCCGCTGCTGCAGTGAGTCCGAATTTCCATATCGGGAGCGTCATATGGAGCATATGGAGAGAGTGCACAAGCTTGGCTTTCCTCTTAATGCGTACTGGTTGATGCCCATGCCACACAAACAATATGAGGTCAAGGGTGAGCTAGGCTTGGAACTGAAGGAGGCTCCCTCGGGAAGTACTGTTAATTGGGATGGCTCCATCACTTTTGACCGCAACTACAATTGCTTTCTTGTAGATGCTGCCAAGCTAAGTCAAATGCCCTCCAATAACAGTGAATTTTGTGATCATACATCACTTAGAGATAAATTTCGGCATATACAGGATCAGCTCTCTATCTTGAGAAACCTTTTTGATAAGAAATGCAAACTTTTGAGGATGCACAATTCTGTTTTCTCCATGCAGAAGGCTTGCTATTGCTGTTAAATCCTCCCCTCCCTCCCTCCTTCCCCCGCTCTCTCTATCTCTCTCTCTCTCATGGACTCATGGTCTCTTTGCAGCTCGAGATGGACACTGAAATTGTACAATGTTGTGCTCGAATTGACAACCTAAAACTGGAACTCTCTGAAGGCTGCCTTTCTGAGTACAACATCTTGTTTCCCATTGGATCCGTCATACATGAGGTACGTTACAATTTATAAGCCAGTCTTGCCTTGTCCATAGCAATATTTTCTTGGATACACAATTCCTTTTTTTTTTTTTTTGTGTGTATGTGTGTATACAGGCTAGATTTAGCGTTAATTCTGTTAATCAGCTTGGATTTCCAGCACGTGAGATGTTTGAGGTATGCAGACTGCCGCTTCTCTAGTTGTCATGCTGCATGGTTTCTTTTGTCACGTATCTCATGGACCCATGGTCTCTTTGCAGCTCGAGATGGACACTGAAATCTTACAATGTTGTGCTCGAATTGACAACCTAAAGCAGGAACTTTCTGAATGCTGTCTTTCTGAGTACAACATCTTGTCTCCCATTGGATCCTTCGTACAGGTATGTATTACAATTTGTAAACCAGTCTTTCCTTGTCAATAGCAATATTTTCTTGGATACACAATTTTTTTTTTTTTTTTTGTGTGTGTGTATGCAGGCTAGATTTGGCATTAAGTCTGTTAATCAGCTTGGATTACCAGCATGTGAGAGGTTTGAGGTATGCAGACTGCCGCTTCTCTATTTGTCATGCTGCATGGTTTCTCTTGACACATATCTCATTCTCAGCACATTTTATCCCCCATCTGGTGGTGTTTATTTTTGCTAAATTAATGTAGCGTTAATTGATTAATTGATTTTTAGGCTTTGCTCCGTACCGTTACATGCTCAAATTACCTTCCCTCAATTAACTTGGAGTTACAATCGCCTGGCAAGGTCAGTAAACTTTTCAGCAAATGATCCACCCAAGAAAAACACACACAAGCACATTAGTAATCCTTTAGTTAAAGTTCCATATAGACCCAAAGAAATAAAGTGATGAATTAGTCAGCAGTGCTCTGCTAGTCTGCTGAGCTAATGCATGCATTTGTCTTAACAATGCTCGTCCTAGTTAAGTTTTGTATGTTGATAAATAATATTAGCAGGTGCTTATCAAAATTAAGGAGCACGGTGGACGGTTTGGATTCGCTTATGTTGGAATGTCTTGGAAATTTAATGGTGCGTAACTTTTCATTTTTCTTACACTTGTTAAAGATGTTCTGTCATATGAAATATATAATGTTTGTTATAACTTAAATTACTTGTTTGTATGTTAATTTTTGTTGCTTAATTATGTAAATCTCAGGGGAGATGTCTATCGGTGAGACAATGAGGGCAGTTAATGGCTCTTTGCAAATGGTTGCATCAAGAAATTGGG
The DNA here is from genome assembly GCA_025461045.1 of Carex parvula. NCBI lineage: Eukaryota > Viridiplantae > Streptophyta > Magnoliopsida > Poales > Cyperaceae > Carex > Carex parvula. The sequence continues at coordinate 156,668 of JAJGRW010000905.1, forward strand.
AGTCAGATTATTTTCTAAGTGATCAAAAAATGACTTTCAATGTGTGTGGCGATAATGATACTGATGAGTATTCTAAATGGATAGTGCAGGGCAACCTTAGACAAGACATGTTTGACAAATTATGCGAGTTTGAAGCCGAGTTTGCAAGGTCCTAGAAGGAATATAGAGGCCCTGTTAATTTTGTTTAGCTATTTGTGGGTTGATCTGTTCCTTGTCTGTCTTTTTGCCTGTTTAATCAAATGCACTAGTATAACTGTGAGATTGTGCTAACTGGTTCCTTTTTCCTCAATTATATTTTTTGTCTTGGACAGTTTTGGTTTACTGAAAAATTGTTAATCCGTCAAAAACTGCGGAGTAGGACGCCCATGGATCCGTATCCTCCCGGTACCCTAACCTAACCTGTACAATGGGCAGAAATATGAACTGTTCTTCTAATCCAGCGGCTTGGATCCCCTAATTGATATAAAAAAAAAAAACACTGCCCGCAGCTTGACCGCTGACCAACTTTCTCCGTCTCTCTTTTCGTCACCGTAAGAACATCTTCTCTCTCTTTTTAAAATGTTGGCAGCAGCTGCCAAAATATATATTGAAATTTGAGAAAATAAATACATCAGTTGTGGAAATTAATAAAATTAGGAAAATCCAACCACACTCTCTGGACTTGATTTCCTCTCTCTCTCATCTCAATACCTTCTACACCCAGCTCGACTTGGCCTTTCCCTGGATTTCCTTTTCCTCTCTCCCTCGCCCAGCTCAACTCCTCATCAGTATGTTTAAAGTATTGAAAGAAGAGGAATCATTCCACTTGCTAAATTATTGCACTTACTATAGATGTGTGATGTGTAAAAAGAAGAGGAATCAGTGGTGCGTTTCTCAAAATGTCAAACAGTAGAAAGCTTCTACTCGACGGTGTTAAACAGGTTTTCAATACCGCAAGGAGTGCTTCACCAATTTCAGAACAATGTGACGAATTAATCATGAATGCACAGGTGCAAAGAAGAACAAGAGAAATAATATTGATAACACAATTTGTCTTTTGGAGGGAACAGTGCGCGAGGATATTAAGAGATCAGAATAAAGCACTGGTAGTGCTGGTAGAAGAACTGCAAGTTGAGCGGATTCTCCTCTAGTTTCAGTTAGAAAAAAAAAATTGTTTCACTTCTGCTTTTGTGGTTATGACTGATTTGAGTTCTTATGTTTGTTTCTTCTTTTTTGTTTATTTCTTTGTTCAATTTTAATGAATTTCTTTCTGTTTTACTTTTTTGCAAAAGTTTTTTTTTTGGGAGTTGGGTTACAGACGAGGAAGGAATTCGAGATCTGTTTATCAATTATTTCAAAGGAGTTTACATGAAGGAAAATATAAAGTCTATTTTTGATATTTATCCTCATGATATGTTCCAAGAGGTTACGGGAATTCCAGCGTTGGCGCATGACTCCCTTGATTCTATGTCCTCACTTCTCAGATCAAGAAATATTTCGGGCCCTCATGACTCTGGGACCCAATAAAGCTGTAGGCCCCGACGGCTTCAATGCGGGCCATTGTGGGCCATCAGTTCTGAATGAAGTCCGGTCTAATCTGGTGCTTATACCAAAAAAGGAGGATGCAGTTAAAGTCGTTTATTTTCGTCCCATATTGGTTTGCAATGTGCTTTATAAATTAATCTCTAAAATTCTGACTTTGAGGTTGAAACCGTTTATTGGATTGTGTATTTCAAGGGCCCAAAGTGTTTTCCTGCCGGGTCGTGAGATTGCGGAGAATGTCATTCTATTAATTCTATTAAGAGAGGTGCTTCACTCCTTGGGCTTTTCGATCTAACTATAGAAATTAGGAATTTTGTCTCAGAGGTCCTTTGAATCTTTCGAAAGCTTTTGATAGAATGTCTACAAAATATGCATCCCTTGCCTATTTGACCCAGCTACCTTGTAAACAACGCTCCGCGCCTTGACTTGTTGACCGCTGCGCGCCTATGCCTAGTATATAAATCATTTATAATAATCTCTTTTCTTAGTAATCATAAGAACATTCAAATTAAAAACTTGATTAAATAGCTAAAAATATTGCTTTGAAGTTTTTATTCTAGTAACGTAATGTATCATTAGTATAAATATTCTTATAAAATATAAATACAATAGTGCAGATAAAGTGTGTAAATTTCAATGTTTAAATAGCGTTTATAGCATCATAGCGGGAAGGCTACAAAAAAAACTATAGCGAATAGCGTAGCTATAGCGGAAGCTATTCCAAATAGCGTTTTTTTTTTTTACAAAAATTATATTATATATTTTTACTATATATTAACATTATCTAAAGTTTCATAGAACAATAAATAACACCAAATTAATTAAGAAATTATAATATTCATATTGAACTAGTACAAAAGTCCATGGTTCAAAATATCCATAATAATATCATAAACTATCGATCTTTTTCTATACAAAATATCTTAAGCATCATGATTCATTATATATTTTTTTTTCTATACAAAATAAATTTTATGGATATTTATTTAAGCCCATATAAATTGTCTAAAAAAGCCCAATATGCATAGCGCGCTACACGCTATGCGCTATAGCGGACCGCTATTACTGCTATAGCGGCCGTAGCGCAATTAACGTATTTTCATGCCATAGCTTAGCGTTTAGGGTCCAAAAACGCTATAGCAGAACACTGGTAAATATTATCACTCTTTTTTTAACTTATATTTGTTTTTATTAAAAACAAATTATTTATGTTTGTTCGAGGTAAATTTGATGATATAGCTCCAGTAAAATAGTTCATTTTTATTGTGCCAAGAAGAAAGAGACAAGAGAATCCTGCATGCGTTTCTGCAGCCTTAAAAATTTACGTGAAGCCAGTCCAGTCCCTACGTCGTCCTTTTTTTTCTTTCACCAAACTTCAAAAATATTAACTTTTAATTCTTTTTAGTTCGGTTCTTCTGTGGCGTGATCACGGGTTCCAGATCTCGGGTACGTTTGGATATGTCGAGAATAGAGACTATTTGGAACAGTAACGTGCATCTAAATAATATTTTTGTTATTCAGAATAGCTATAACAGTTGTTATTTTTTATTTCTTATAAATATTAAAATAGTTACTATTATGAAGTGTGAAGAGAGAGAAATGCTTCATTCTCGGATTTCCGCTAATACAGTCCCGAAATGACTAAATTGATGTCACTTCTATAATTAATCTTCACGTTATGAAAATTAGTTTGAGAATCCACTTGTCAATCTTTTCTCTTAATTAACACGTTGTTAACACTATTTTTTTCTCGGTTACAGCTATTCACTATTTCAAATATACAATCCAAACAACATTTTTACTAATACAAATAATATTATTTTCACACTAATATGAAAATCACTATTTTTTTTCTGTTCTCATCTACTAATCTCAATTTTTACAATTCTAGCTATTCTAACTTCCATCCATTCGATGAAAAAAATAGTACATCTACATTTAGGGAAAAGCCGCGTGTTTACTTACTGACTTTCCACTTTAAGTATTGCTAGAAAATAGAAGGCTTTATCTTCCTTTTGGATCTGTTCGGCTGGAGAAAAAAAGAAAAATTGATTAAAATAAGAGTTTTCATTTTGAATAATAACAGAAGATCAGAATTCAAATGTGTTAATTTTTGTTTTTGTTTTCATCGTACCTTTATTTTTAAAATTACAATAACTTTAAATTTAAAATTTTAAAGTAAAAATAAAACTGTTGGATATAGTCTATATCATTTTTTTTATGCACATGTAAAATATCATGACATTTTATATTGTTGTGATTAGTATCAAGAGTTTGCAAATATATACCGATGTGGATAAATTCTGGACGTTGATTTTTTCAAATTATTGATTTATATAAAAATCTAAATTCTGGACGATGATTTTTTCAAATCATTGATAATTTTTTATGTGTATGTATAGAAAAATAATATTGATCACATCTAATGTTTTATTTTGACATATAAATTTTAAGTTTTTTTGTTATTAGAAAAATATAAAGTAGAAACATGATGAAGACATGTGAACCTCTCATAATAGAATTGAATAAAATTGTAAAAATAAAATTGAGTTTAAACTTTTACTGGCAAATTCTTGTTTTTTACAAGTTGGTTCCTCTGTTCCATCAATTTTTTGTAGGTGGTGGAATAGAAAAATTGCATTTTGTAAGAGACAAAATTGACTGATTTATCGATACTTTCCACTCTTTCACTATTCCGCTTTTTCCACCTTCAACCAAACACCATAAAAATAGTGTCAAATAAAAACCTAGTCTAAATTCCAATTTCCCTCTATTATTTCATTATTCTATCCATAACCAAACATGTCCTTTGCAGCTTTGCTAATTAAAAAGATTGAATGGACAATATTACATATACTTACAAATCAAGCTAATCTGGCTCTTTGACAAAACTTCTAGTTCGGACTAATTATTAATTGTAAAATGAGGGATGTTTCTATGCACATAAGGATCTATTTGTAAAATGAAGAATTTGCCTTATTAATTTTATATTTGTGTCCTCAATACAAGTTTTAGTAGCTTAAAATTTAAATTTTGACTCATTATTTCTGTTACTTCTTATATGTCACACCTCAAACCGAGAATTTCAGATTAAGGCGTAATCAATCCTCGCCTCGTGTTTATTAAATCGGTAAACACGCAAGGCTAAACAAACACAAATAATAATATAAATGCGGAAGCGTGATAATCATAACAGAAGCACAAGTTATCGTATCAATAAATAAACATACACATATAGTGTCCATACAACCCACTCCATAATAATGTAAAACATAATCTAAGAAAAATGATACATGATCTAACGAGTCTGATATACAAAACAAAAGTATCAGACTTCGTATCACCTAATCAAAAGCCCTATAAAGTGTAAATCAACTACGTGGTCATCAGGGACAGATCCTAGCCAATCTTGTTGTTGAGCACCAGTATCTGTACCTAAAAATCCACGAAATAACTTGTGGGTGAGCGACTAATCGCCCAGTATGTGACCCAGAATTATCCCTTCAGGGATCCTCTACGGTCAAAGCATTTTTAATTATATCTACGTACAACTTTTATAACTTTTAAATGTGTATGCCAATACAATAAAATACCTTATTTTATTAACTATTAAAAAAAAATACAGCTGTTGTCCAATGTAATTATTCTAATATGCCAACATGCAAAGATACCCGAAAACAAAACTTCAAAGAGAGTATTATATTTATATTCAAATCGGGGTCCAGTACCTAAGTACCGTGTGTAGAAATCTAATATAATAATACAGACAAAATAAGTACCCTGTGCCGTGCCAATCGGACCAAAGGTCCCAAAAGATATTAGTCCAAGTACTGCGAGCAGGGAGCCAATGATACACGTTGCCTAGTGACATCGAGCATTGACCCACAAGAATACATAGCACGCTAGCAGATGGATATATCTCAATCTCGTGTTTCTTACACTAAATCGATTCTTCACAAACATATAAAATAAGAGAAAACTACAAACATGACGTAAAAATAGTTAATCTCTGTCCCTCATAAGCAGGAAGAGAACTCCATTCGTCCGGCCAAACTAGTGGGAAACCATACGCCACAAACTCTAGTCGTTCATGTATGCAGACCTCTGGGAATCGAACCCAGAATCCAACCGCCATAGTCCCTGACCGTGCGGCACATCTCAGACCTGCCACAAACTCATGATCGGAATCATAGCTGTACAGTATCGTATATGGCGAGTAGCTCCTAATTTAGAGGGAAAATCCCGAATAGATTTCGTACCCAGCCTCGAACCGGTGCACATAAATATAAAATGAAACGGATTTTATATAACCAATTATACATATAGTATTCCTAAAAGGGTCTCCTGAGGGATCAAGTGATCTCTCAACTCAGTGGCTATCAGGCCGACTCGTTCCATTCCAACAAGCCAGAATGAAGTCACTCGGTCCTTCTCTCAACGCTCACCAGTGGATATTGTTGTCCCTAAGACACCACTAAAACTCAAAACAAAAAATAATTGCAAATAAAATAAAGTAGAAGAGTTTAGAGAAATTTGACACAAAGAGTGATAACGGAGTTCGGCTTAAAATGCCTACGTCTCTGGGGCATCGCAACCGCTTCTCGGTGCGCCTTTCTATTACCCAAAAGAGAAAGGTTACAATTTGTGAACCGGTGAGCCCTTACAATCAACGGGAAATCACACGGCCAACTAGAATCGAGAACGAAGTCTCTAAGTTCGAAATCTCAAGATGAACACTCAAAAGCTCACTCTAACCTAATCTAACTCAAGATTAGTGAAGTGGATTTGAGGTTGTTTGAGGAATATTGAAGTTTTTGTTCTCACAACAATGGAGGAACTTGAGCTCACAGAAAATCGCTTTAAAAAAGTTAGGGTTGGCTGTATATGATGAAGAGGAGAACCCTAAGGTTCTATTTATAGTGGCAGCTTTTAAATGAGCTATCTGCCATAAAACGTCCCAACGTTTTGTAAAACGTAGAAAATATTTAGTTCAAAAATTCAAATTTCTGTGAGATATTCTAAAACGTCTCCAACGTTTAACAAATGTTCCCAGACGTTTTCCTCTGGAAATTTATCGATCAAAATGCTATTTTGAAATCTAAGAATTGATTTAAAACGTCCCAACATTTTGACAAACGTTTCCGACGTTTTAATGTGTTTTTCAGCTTTTAATTGATTAATTTCTGAGTGTTTCACACAGGTAAAACATCTGAACGTTTTGTCAAACGTCCCAATGTTTTGTCCCTGTAAATCAGCATCAAAAACAACTTTACCAAGTTTATAATTTTACAATTTAAATTCTTGATAAATAACTTGATGAATTCTTCAGTTCAAGTGCTCTTAATTGCAATTCTAATTGTCTTGAACCTGCACGCTTTCTAAAATAGAGAAAATTATAAAATTCAATTAATTGTATGTTTTGCAAATTAGTCAAATAGACTAAAAGAGAATTGCTTGAAACAACACATATATACGACTATAGTATAATATATTGTCCTCTACGAGAAGAGGACAACTAATAGCCTAATGCAATATAATATCTATCTTTAAATTACGCTACTCTTAAAATATAGTAAATTGCAGTTTTTCAGGGTTTATGCAATTTCTACCTACAGTACATAAAGGATAAACATGCTCTACAGTTTTCAATGTAACTATTTCATTTAAATAAAGATGATATGTCATATGGGTCGACTACGAAAAGAGTAATTCAGATATCCCACGCCTGAATAGTAGGCTGAAAGCGTGCGCAAGTGCTAATCACCTCCGTAGTCCGCAGGATCCTCACCTGCTCCGATGTAATCGTTAGTGGGATTAGACCACAGATCAGAATCGAAGTGGGTCTGATGACCTGTAATTCGTAACGTAAATTAAATTAATTAAAATCTAAACTAAGTATTTGTAACTCTTTTTCCTGTTTTAATATATTTTTAATTAATCGTTTGAATTTATTTGTTTAACTACAGTTCATAGTACTCAATCGATTTAGCCAGTTTGACGGGAGTTGTTCAAGCAAAGAATTTCTTAACCAAGGCACGAGAGAGGGCGGGAGAGCTCTCTCCCTTCTTCTCCAGCGGAGAAAGAGAAAGAAAGAGGTAGGATTGTTAGTGTTGTGATCTAGAAGCCAATCATAGGATGATTATTTTCTAAATTTTGTTCATGTAATTGGATGATATGTTTATCATTTTGTTCCTTGAGTATTTTATTACTTATAGATCATTCGGGTTGAGGACTTGAAATTGTGAAACTCTATACAGGAGTTAATAAATACTCTAAAGTGTCCCAAGTCTTAGTAATTAACAAGGAACATTAATTATCGGCATAAGATTAGCATTTTGATTAGATGATGATCATGTTCTGCAGATCATATGACAAGAGGTTGTCAATCTAATCACATGGATACCTGATGGAGATCAGGAGATTGGACGTGACCAAAATAAAACATTTAATATGGATTGTGTTTGTATCATTAATGTTTTATTTGTGTCTTGAATTCTAAGGTATGAGATGATTGTTTCTCTCACATGATAATACATATTCGTGGGTATTATCCAACGCTGTCCGTAACTGGCAGTCATACAGATTCTATCTCAGTATGTATCTCTTATGTGGAGAGATAATAATTATCAAGAATACCAATGTTCCTCGTGTAAATGAGTGATGATATTACTGAGCCCCTTGATGAAATAATACAAGTATGTGCACATATGATTAAGGAGTTAATCATAATTACTGAATTATTTCGGAATCAAGAAACGAGTAGATTTGCAAGGATGACACATTCCTACCTTGGATCTATTCATGATATCATGAGACATGGAATTGACACGAGGCAATTGTTGCTTAGGGATCGTGATACAGTATGGTACTTATCATCTGTGTTATTTGGGTAACTACAATGCATATTGCTAGGTGCCGCTTGTAGTTTATGGAATCGAAAGGAGTTTCAGATTCCATTGCCATTTGACATAGATCCCACAGGGTCACACCAATAAGAAGTTAATTAGAAATGCTCATTAATTTATTTGACATGTATGATATGATAAATAAATTGGTTTCTCCACTAGAACATGAGAAATATAATTATTTGGAATAATTATATGATACTACAATTAATTAGATTAATTGTATTAATTCAAATAAGAAAAAATAGAACTTGGCCCAATAAACAAAGTCCAATGACTGTTGTTAATTGTGGCCCATGTTTGTGAATTGTTTTCTTAATAACTACCACGTTTTCTGAAAACTGCTGCACAATGTTTCTTATTTTGGCCATATCTCCCTCATACAAAGTCAATTTTGAGTGTTTTATATCTTTCTGGAAAGGTAAGAAAAAGATCTAGAACTTTGCCTCTTTGGTGCAAAGCCAAAATCGAATTAAATCGTGATAAAAAACGCGGTAGAACGTGGTGGTTAATTTGGACCGCCATGTTCTGAAAACTGCCGCACACGTTTCTTATTTTGATCATATCGCCCTCATCCGAAGTCAGTTTTTGGAGTTCTATATCTTTCTAGAAAGGTAAGAGAAAGATCTAGAACTTTGTCTTCTGGAGAGAAGCCAAATTCGAATTAAATTATGATAAAAAACGTGGGAGAACGTGGAGTTAGTTTTGAAAACTGAATTCACATTCCTTATTTGCTATATATACTTTCCCTCTCATTTCTTTTGAGGGTGATTTCATTTTTAGAGTTAAAATTCTGCCAAGAACTCTCTCCTTCTCTTTTGTTTCATATCTCATATGTTGAGAATCCATAAACCCTAAAAGATCAAGATCTAGTTCTCTTGAAGGATAGGGATTAAGGAGCAACCAAGTTAGTACTCGCTAGCAAGAGGAATATTTGGTTTCTGATTAATTTCTTGGTGATAACCGTGGATGACTTCTACTTTGGAGTCTCATCTTAGTGCAAGACATTCTAGGTCATACACACATCAACCACCAAGGAGCTGCAAGGCATCAACCACCATTAGCATTAATAAGGAGGTAGAGGCTACAACCCTACATCTCAAGGACCTTCATTTCTTGTTTGGAGACAAGAAACTAAATGTATGATGTTTGATGATTTGAAAATTGATTTTGGTTTGATTTCAATCGCACATGATGATCTCTTTTGGTACTTTTCTTGTCAAAAATTTTGAAATTCCGCTGCCTTAAGTATCATAAAACCCAACAGGTCGGCCCACAGAGAGAGAAAGGAGGGGCACGACTCGAAGGGGAAGGGAGAAAGAAAAGAGAGGGATTTAAAAAAAAGGTGTGGCTTTAATTCGTGCAAGGTTAATTGAATGGTTGAGGTTATTTCAAATTCAATTGAGACAAACAAATGAAAGGGTTGTTTTAATTAAAGTTAATTGCACAAAAATCGATATGAATTTATCGAACGTTAGTCATATTTATTCTATACAACTTAATATTTTATATATTAACTTAGATTTTATTAATATTATTATTCCTATTTCAAAAATTTCACTAACTTCCGATAAGTCACAAAATTTATTTTATTTCCCAAATTATTGTTTTAGAGTTTTAATTTAATAATTACGAATTTTGTTATGTCAATCGCATATTTACAAAATTTGATTATTTTATTTCCTTAGTTAAATTCAAATCTGTTAATTTTAACTTAAATATAAAACTTGATAGAATCATTAATTGATTTAATAATCAACTATTTATATAAACTAATTTATTCATTTATTTAATTTTTTTTATTTCCTTAATAATTTAATTAAAAAATTTAATTAATTAGTTGTAAATTTTAATTATTAGCTTAATTAATCAATTTAAAATTTTCGGAATATAACATTATATGCATGTTTACAAAATGGCCTTTTATGTGAGAAACTATTAATATTGTGGTAAAATAAATATAGTTGACTAGTTCGATACAAAAATTAAATATATCATATATTCTGTATATCACTTAAAAATATGCTCATAGAAAAAGCCAAAGGAAAACTTTACTCAACATTTATTGGCCGGAGAGCCATTAATTTCAGCACAAATTGACCACTGATAAATACAATACAAAACAAAACCGATATCCAACATTGTAATAAAATTTACATCTTGCTAATTACCATCGTGACATCAATTAAAGCATGCTACTCTTGAATTAAAAAATGTTTCAATTTGTATATATAAGAATGAGTGAGTCTCTGCTACTATGCATAGCACGGAATAGTCCGTACTACGGAGTCATATTTTCATTTTGAAAATTCTAATGGTCGATCCGAACCGTTCAACGTGATCTCCACATGAATATGTACTTGCAGACTAAATTTTATATTTTTTCGAAATTTTTTTACTATATTTTAAGATAGGTAGAAAATCACTTGATCTGAAAATTCTGGACCATCCAAAAACAGTGATTTTCTATCTATCTAAAAAAATAGTAAAAAAATTCTAAAAAATAAAAAATTTAGTCCACAAATATTCTCATATGAAAATCATGTTGAAATTTTAAAATAATTATATTGATCCGTAGTACAGACCAATCTGTGCTATGCATGGTACCATAGACTCACTCTATAAGAATTAACTGTATATAGAGCTCTACCACCAGCACCAGAGAAGATTCTGGTTCCTTTATGATAATTAAAATTATGGCACCAGGTCACCAGCTACTTCAAAGAAACAAAATAAGTAATAGTATTATTTGCTTATCAATTGTACATTGTTGATATACATCAGAACTTCAGGCCATGATTTTTTTCTCAAAAGAAGATATTTCGGTGTCAGAAACCGCAGCAATAAAAGACAAAGATTTCCTCTGCTGCATCAAAAGATAGAATTAAAGGATAAATGGTACATGAGGCATGCATGCATGCATTCATGTATAGAAGAATATTTAACATGAGATAATGTTAAGTCTTTGTAGAATTATTGTGCGACAAATCTTGTTGTTTATTATTATACACTTGTTCCATATTTTAAAAATATGTATTTGTGTCTAAAATCTTTTGAATGCACACTTTTAATGTAGAAAATGTCTTATTTTAAAAATTAGTTATTTTGTGATGGATATTTGTTCCGAAGCGCAGTCCGAAAAAAGAAATTCTAATGATATTAATTTTGGTTGAATTGATAGCATTGTGTAGGTAGTGCAAGATTTTTTGTATCTGTTATTATTGTGAATTTTTTTAATTCAAATTAATTTTTCTTCATAGTACGTAATTTGCATTTAATATATGCAAAAGTTTGATTTAGAGCGAGTGTTATTCTTTCATCGCGGGCGCAGTTACCATGTTGGTGGTGATGTGGTGCATGTACGAACAGATAATTTTTATTTATTTTTTAATTAAAATAACACAAATTTTGAAGTAATTCGATATTTTAAATACCATGCTGGAACGTGATGGGCGGCTGAGATGATTGAGCGTTGATATATATAAACCATGTTTGGTTAATGTTAATTAAGAATCAATATTTAGTCTAGTGGTAAATGATAATTAATACTCTCGGTGTAGGAAATCGTAGGTTCAAAATCCAGACGGGAATTTCTTTATGGACATAAAATAGAAGTTGATTGATTATACCTCCATCTTTGTATAAAAAATATAATATTAATTTGGTTGAGATTTTTTAAGAAAATATATGGGGTTTAGGCCTCAATTCAGCACAAAAATGTAGAATAATTAGGCCGTCTAACTAGGCAAAAGCCTAAAGTTAGGCTGACCTAACTTAACGAGTTAGTTCTAGGAGTGGAATAAACTTAAGCCACGTCTCTAGATGGTTTAAATTTATTCCGCATCAAGGTCTAACTTATGTTTTTCTGATTTTCTATTGATATATTTTTCTTACTGCAACATCTCTTGAGTAAGCAGACTATACTTTTATAAATTAATTTCAGATATCTGATTAATTTTGAAAATATAAATTATCTGTTTTTGTTATGGTTAATATTTTTTATTCTTTTAATTTCACTATTATTAGCAATGAGTGTAATTAATTAAGCAATAATTTTATTCTCTTAATACAATATCTGTTTTGGGAATATAATTTATTCTTTTGCGAACACCTTGTTATGTCCAAATACTTGTTTTTATTTCATTCTTCATTGGATGACACCACGAGCTTTGATTTTTTTTCTGAAAGAAAATAAAGGTCGTGCCCCTATTTTGTTGTATTGATTTCAGTGAAGTAAGTTAGGTCTTAATGAAAGACCTGTTACAGGTTAAAGGAAAGGTTGTTCAATATCTTTGATGCCAGAAAATAAAATTTTAAAAATAAAATCAAAATAAAATCGATACCAGTAGGTAGTAGCCGTGGCCAGATCCAGTCCTTTCCTCCTTAGGCTGGTCTCCTCTTTGCAATATTTGCCATTGTTCTTGAGCTTTAACCTTTAATTCATTCACCAGTGCAAGAAGCTCCTTCCTCCGATCATTGAACACTATTGCACACCTTTCCCAACACACCACAAATTGTGAGATCAGTATTATCTCCCTCGTTTTTGTGTCGACAGTCGTTGATGTTGCAGAGTATTCCACATAGTTTATATTCTGTACCTGTATTGATAAGGCTTGTAGTACCCCTTGGTATACTGAGAAGGTTACCGGGCAGTCTTGGAATAGGTGTGTTGCGCTGTCTCCGATTCTGCTTTGCACAAGTAGCCAATGCTCGGCAATTGCCATCCTCTTTTCTTCAGGTTTTCCATTATTAGGATTTATTGAGCAACATTAATTAGCCAAGCAAATATCTTCACTCTTGGTAGGATGTTTAATTTTCAAATTCGATCGGTGTCCCGTCGTTGGTCTCGGTCCATTTTTGAGGCACCAGTATGCTGTTTTAACCGCACGTAAACGTACCTGATTTTTCCGGTAGCCATAGCGGCGTGTCATGCTATGCGGACACCACGAGCTTAGATTATCCAGGAGGGACTTATTTCATTTTATAGGACCCTTTGTGAAGACAAAAGCAATGTAGAAATTAGATTTTCTTGCAATATATGGTATATTTCAATGTTTGATTTTGATTATTCTCATATCTAAGTATAGTGTTTGCTAAATTATAAACAGCTATTTCTTATTTCAATTTGATTATCAATTTATTTTAAAATTATGTGCTGATATCTTTAAGTTTCTAATTAAAAGGTCATTTATATTTTTTGTTCATATTATGTAATGTTATCTTTAATTAGGTTATCCTATTTTAAATTTACTTTTAATTAGGACTTAAAGAAATAATCTAAACCACAAATTTCAATCAAACTTACAATAAATAACTTAGATTAAAATATAGTTTACATCTTCTTAATATTAATTTTAGATCTCAATCAAACATCCACCGAAAGAGAAATAGGTGCACATGTCAAGTTGGACTTGTAAAATAGCCAACACGGATTAGTTCCATCGACCGTAACAACAATAATTATTATATATGTCCGGACAACAATTAAAGTAAAAACAATTGGGAAGAGATGGGGCAAGAGGTACCAAGGTACAGATGCCTCTACAGCAGAAAATGGTACATGTCAACAGTTTCCCTTTCCTCTTGCATTGTACCATTGTCTTTCGTCCCATGGATCCGTGAGATGATAAGTCGTCAAACAAATCTTGACTCCTCCAATTCAACTATTCTACAATCATTCTTCGTTGAATTTATCTGCACTCTTTTAGTTTTAGAGCGTTCTCAGCTGCGATCGAACAGCTCACAAAAAGAAAGGAACGAGAAAGAAGAGGAGAACGGCATGCAGAAAGTTCACCTCCTCTTCTCTTTTTTTTACTACGTTCACCTCCAAAATTTATTGTTCTCGAGCAAGTAACAGGCTCTGTCAGATCTGGTCATACCTTCTTATAGAGCACACCCTTAATTCCTCATGTGATTGGATAATAAGCGCGCTCATGATTTGAACTGAGAAAATATTATTATAGTTATAAATGCATCACGTTACGTGATCCATAATAACATGATAAATCAATATATTAATTTTGTTTATCAAGAATAAATTTGTCAACAATGTTTTTTATTTAAAAAAAATTTATGATTTTTTTCAATGAGTTAACTTAAAATATGAAAAAACTTTAAATATGATCATTAGTGTGATGTAATTATTTTTCACTATTTTGATCATTATATTTCTCTATTTTAAACATGTCACATCACGTATTGTTAATCACATCATATCATATCATGTAATCAAATCATAATATGTTATTCATGTCATGTCACATCACATCACATTGTACATCAAAACAATGTGAATATCTCTTAACAATTAACAAAAATTATATATATCTTTATTCAAAAATAAGTTAACGGTTACTTTGTACCTTTTGTAATTATTGTGCTCCGAAAATCTTATATAGCAGCAATAACAGTCTGTTTAATACTATATCTCTTTTCTCTTTCTTATATTAAGTACGTAGATGTTCTGATTCATCAACGGCTGTGATTAAAAGATAAAATTTCGAATTGAATATCAGTTCTCCAATCAAATAGTCTGCCATATTTTGATTATATGTATCTTGTTTTATGTGTTTTTACGTGTAGATGTCTAACTTTATTTAGATACGTACTCGCTATACGTACTTGCCACAAGTTTATTTAGTTTGTCTTCTTTTGGTCATGATTTCTTTTCATTTTTTAAATTTCATTTTAACAAATTTTCGGATTGATTGATAATTATTTGGTCATGTCTTCATTTCCTTTCAATTTTTTTTATACAATATAAGAAATGTTATTTATTATTTAATGATCTCATTCAAGTAAACATCATTTAAGTACACAAATGCATATAAATTCTAGATGAGGATAGCCCTTGTAACAATAATAAGAGTCATAAGATAACAATGTACGGTGCCATTAATGACAACAACAAATAATTCAACTTATTTTGATTAACCTTTTTTTCTCTTATTTCCCCATTAAGCAACATAACAAAAAATAAACTATTATGTACTAGTAAAAACAAAACTTACAGGTATGTCACTAAAGAGTAAAGAATGAGCTTTACATTAATTTGTATGACAATATATTGATATTTTTTTTATTGTTGAATAATTATTTTTTTCGTTAGTCTATGTTTTTTAAAATGTCTTTTTGTATAAGAATATTTTTGTTCTCTTATAATATGTTTCCTATGCAACGTGCTGATACAATACTATATGTTTATATATATATATAAACAAATTGGTTATCTCATATCGAGATTCAATTTTTCAATTACCAAATTGTGAACTTTTAGTACTGCTCAAATCCAGATATTTGCATGTAGAAGAATTCCAGAGCATACAGACCCACAAAGCCCACCCCCCCCCCCCCCCCCCCCCCCCCCCCCCCCCCCCCCCCCCCACCAAGCCCACAACGGCACAACCCTATCCCCTCAGGACTGAAGTAAAACAGCAAAAAAGATTCTGACAGATCTCTTCCCAATTAGAGAAGAGAGAGAGGCTATATAAACAGTTGTCTATGTTTTCATTTCTACATGTTAAAGCCCACAGGAAACCTAGAAAAGCATAAAAGAGATGCTTATAAGTATACTGCCCCCAAAATAAATAAGAACCGAAACCTCACAGCTTTACCTTCACACAAATCCTTGCAATAATTAGCGCTTCAATTTCAGTTGTCTCTGTTCATGTACAGAAAACTCATTGAATGCAACTGGTCCATTGCATCTATAATTCTGTATTGTTATTCATTAAGGTACCCAAAACAATAAGAACCATCCGCTCTAATTCTGATCACACCATAAATAGTATCGGTCAATGTGGCAATATATATAACTACAAAAATCTGTCACTATCCGTGAGAGTAAAAATATTTTTTTCTGACGGTATTTTCGCGGATACTCTTGCAAGTAATATCCGATACGTTCGAAAATAATAATTTATGTCGGTGTACTCTCTAGGCAATAATCACTTTTTACCCTCGCGGATCATAGTGGCATATTTTTGTAGTAATGCATGTGTAAAGTTATTGGCAGAGCTATTTTAATTTTAGATAGTGGAAGATCAATAGAGACAAAATGAAAAAATATATAGCTAGTGCGCTGCATGAAGTCAAATCAGCTTTGTCAATATCTACCTGCAATGTGGGTGTTGCATCTGAGCTGAGTTCTTTTACAATTGTACGACCAACTGGAGTGACCCAATACAAAGTTCAGGCTGTAAACATGCAATTGTACTAGATTACACTAATCAGAGCATTATTATGGCTAGTTGAGACAAAGAAATGTGACCCATGTATGGGCTATTTAATTTGATTCAGACCTCTTAACTACTATTGTCTGGGATGTATCCAGTTGAACAGAGGTATGAACGTACCTGGTTGCTTGCAGCACCTATTTGGACTATAATGATTTAATGCAAACCTAAACATATATATGCATGAGGAATTAATACTAAATATGACGAATTTTTCATTCTACAATGCAATGGGAACTAACTCAGGTATAACAACACACTACTACAAAAAAAACACTTCACCGTCAGGCGAAATCGCTATCCGGTAATCGGATTCCGCACCGATGACTATCGCCCCGATAGAAAAGGTATGCACATATTCCATCGGCTAGAACCGATGGCGTTCAGCTCCAACGCCATCGGTTGAAAATAAAGGACAGATGAGAATAATAGTTTTTCGGTCGTTAAAGTAGCCATTTAATATAGAAATGCCATCGGATCTACTTTTTAATGAACCGATGGCGATCCTACATACGGTGTTCGATATTTGACACCGTTGATCCTTCAATGCCATCTCTTGCGTTGTTCAACCGATGACAGATGTCATTTACACCTATCTGTTTTACTATGTAGGCATTTGGCAAGGGTCTCTTGCTATGCCATATGTTACTAATTTTGAGCCATTGGTAATTTATGTGAATATATATAAAAATATATATATATATAGAGAGAGAGATGAGCTATGGTGAGACGTGGAGTAAAACCAAGTTTTTACTTCATGCATGACACTATATTTTTATTTTGAAAATTCAAACAACCGATCCGAACCGCTCAACATGTTCTCTATATTGAAATGTAGATCCGAAACATTAATTGCACTAATTAACAACTTCTCAAACCTATTTTACATACCGCTAATTATTACTATCCAAAACATTAATTGCATTTACATCATCATATGAACCGCATGTGTATATAGAACGTACTGCTTTATGATTAGTACATTATGGTACTCCTTTTAATTTGTTTTGCTTATTGGTAACAGTCCCACAATATATATTTTTTTTCTCTGTACGTCTCTCTCTACGAAGTTAGATTGAATACGTATATTGTTACCAAGAGCATCTACATCTCTGGTATTATGAGAGTTTCTAATCTGATGTAGCAGTTTATAATTCAGTTTCAGAGATGTGGGAGAGTTTCTTATTTATAAACTATGCAGAAAAATTTCTTATTAAGAAACTGTTTACAAACTCCATGCTGGCCAAATAATTGCTTAAATTATTTCTCATTTTAATTTATTGCTGACGTGACTTAATAGAAACTCTAAAATTAATTTCAGGAATGTGAGAGTTAAAAACTTTAGAGACCTCAATTTCTAAAAAGTAATTAACCGTTATTTAAAAACTCATTTGAGTTGCTGTGATGTAGATGCTCTAAGTATTGACTATATACGTATCTAATCTAACTCTGTAAAGAGACACGTACGTCAAGATAATTATGTAAATCTTTGCTTAGACATATAATTAGCTCTCACATTGTAGACTTTTGCACATTATTTAGCTTGTTAATTAGTAGTACGACCTTTATATATATTTTATTTATAAAGATAGTGTTTTAATTTGGTCTTCAAATAAAATATTAGAATTTGAGTAAAGTTTAATTATCATACAATTAAATCTGTGGAAGGTAAATCAATAAGTACTTTCACCCTTACAAAAAAATATATATAATTTTCTTTATATAAAAAATTTGGCATCTCTTATATATATGTATTTTTAGGCCACGCAATCAATATTTAAAAGGGAACAAAATACCTACAGAACTTTCTTTTGGTATATATAAAAGGAAAACAAATATTAAACACGCTCCATATATATAGATGATCAAGGTAGTATATAAATTCTAAAAAAAAATTAGTTCCAGTACGCATCAAGTTTTATATACAGCTTTTTTAAATATACACATCATATGACAAATTTTCTAACTTAATTTGGATATGTAATAATTTTCTTTTCTTTTAAAAAAAATAATTTCGTTAGATTTATTTATTATAGTAAGGGCAAAGAAAATTGTTTCATTAATGTATAACTTTGGAGATCAAAGATTTAAATAACTTTTTCATTTATAAAGACACTCAATTTGATATTATTATTCATAATTATTTTTTCCATTTAAAAATTAAAGGCTATCATTATTATTAAACATTAAGGACGTTGTTTTTAGCATGTATATATATGATGGAGTCCATATCCTCTGAGGTAATAGTATATTTCTGTTTAGATCCGGACTGTCCAATCAGAATCCAGACCAATTCTGCCTGAGATACCGTAAAATGCACGGGGCCCCCATAATATTTGTGCGGATTCTGATCGGACGGTCCAGATCTAAACATAAATATTCTAATTGTTACCTTAGGTAATATGAATTCTGTATGATGAGGGTCAAAGTCCAGATCAAAACCGGTGCTCACCCTCATCAATGAGACGGTAATGGATGTCAAACAGTGGGAGCATGCTCCCACTGTTAGAAGAGCATTTAGGACAATGTAAATTGAGAAACATAGTTAGCTAATTACTAGGATATAAATTATAGTTGAGACATGCTCACTTGGGCTACTGTAAATAACTTTCTTATCAATGAAAATGTAGGATGGTAAGTTGCCACCTACCATAAAAAAAAAAAAAAAAAAAGTCCATCAATTCGTCTCCAGTTCGAGCACTGGGATCTAAACCTGATTGTATCAACAAATCTGTATGGAACGGACTCTGCTGCTTTTCTGAGAGAAAAGCAGAGTCCTGCTTTTATTATCTCAACCATTCAAAATTGTTGAGATATGTGCATGAAAAAGTTCTTTTATCGAGATACGTGAATGAAAAATTTTGAATGGTTGAAATTGGAAAAGCAGGATGCTGCTTTCCTCTAAAAAAAGTAGCAGAGCCTTATCCAATCTGTATACGTTCTAGAGATTATGATGAAGTTATGATGGACATATATCTAAATTTCTCTGTGAGAAAAAAAAAAACATGAGAAAAGGGTCGTAGGGAAAGAGGGAGGTCAGTAAAAAATTTAGACGGCTTGTTGTTTGAATTGGTAAAAGCATTGAGTTTATGATAGGCGCCCCCAATGAGAGCCGTCTGTATATGGAATTATGGACTAGCATTTATTTTTCTTCTGTTTTTTCTTACCTAGGAAACACTAATAGTATTTACTGAAATTTTGCATCAATTCAGAGAATATCAGGATATATATATAAATAAGTCATGCATCACTGAGAGCATTTAATTTCCCACCTAGGGTAGAAATTGATACCTTTGCGTGAAGAGAAAGTGCTAGTACAGGTTGAAGGTCTGTCCTGATCATGCCTTGAAAGATGGGATGCAGTAATTACTCATGTCGGCTAATATAATAACTGAACTGTTGTTCTTTTGATTGCATGATTAATTGTTAGTCCTCATTTCTGGATTTTTCGCTGGCCAACATCTGCTCAAGCTCTGGGTACCATGCATGCAAAGAATTCCTATCACCTTACAAGGTATATATTATTATATTATTCCTAAAATAAAAGGTAATATTATATTTCTGTTAATTTAGATCTGAACCGTTTGATCGGAATCCACACAAATTTTAAAAGGACTCTGTGTATTTCACTTCCGGATCAGGAGGTCCGGATATAATTAAACAGAAATTTTAGTTAATTATCTCAGATTTTTTTTTTTTTTTTTTTTGCATGGGATTTATTTGCCCATGCAAATATTTTTTACTTACTCATGCTAATAATGCTACACATACAAACATTGTATGTATAACATTAATTTGTTTATTCGCCGACCTTTGACGTATTCAAAGGAAAATATCATTCAAAAATGTAATTGTAGGTAGGCATTGATTATTTTGGATGATGTCTTTTCCTTTTTATGAAGAAAACGATTAACAGTTTAACACGAGTCCAATTCAAGAGCAAGTACGCAACAAAACACCTCAAAAATTGTCTTTTTTGCTCGAAATAGTCAACAGTGTATGAACTATTTAACCCACTTGTTACTATTTAAGAGAGAGGTAGTACTATCTAATCAAAACTTGCTTTTTTAGTGTCCCATCCATCATCCATGGCATATGCATTTGCCATCAACTTCATCAACAGTTGATATGATATAGCTTTTTCATAACCCAGCTTTTTGTCACATCCCTTTTAACTATCTATCAACCTAGCTATGCCTTTGCCACTTTCCTTGGGTCTTACACTCCTGTATACTAGACTAGGTAGAATTTCTTGATTTTACCCTTGACTTTTGCAACGAACTGGTTTTACCAATGAGAATTTAAATAATTAATTAATGCAACGAGCAAGCTAGATATTTTACTGTAACCTACTAATTATATCAGAATGATTGCCAGATCAGGCGAAATCAATCAAACTCCTGTTATTCATTTTTCTGGTAACTAACTTTGGAAGTGACAAACAAAAGAATAAATAATATAAAATGAAAAGCATAACATTAATTAGAGGACATAATAACCCCTCAAACTCATTTCTAACTGTCTATTCTTTCCAAACCTACAACTAACAGAAGAAGGTTTATGACTAGACCTTGCACGGTTTCACACTTTAAATTAGGTCATTACATCATATTAGAAAAGCAACAAGCTCTCTCAACCTTTTTTTTTCCCTTTCTTTTAAACTGTTTTCATATGATCAGGTAACAAATTTTGTTATTGTATGTTGCAAGGTCTTATCATAAACCCTTCTTTGCCTCGCCATAAGAGCTCCCTCCTACACCCCAATCAAGCATATTAAATAGATCCATTGTACCCTTATTTCCTCCTTTATCATCCTGATCTGGTTTGGCCTCCATGTATTCCTTTGAGAAAATTAGGCTCATAGGGTCAGCCTCCAACTCTTGCAAATCAGCAAAAAAATCGTCTGGTTGACCCGAGTCAGGTATCATTGGCTTGTACTGATCCATTAATAATTCTTGGCCAAGTTCATCGTCTTGTGGTGGATCCAAAGACTTGCCTATATCACTCATTTCCTCTTCCTTCACTATAGATGGGTTGGGATTTAAACTTACATTATTTGTGATCTCGTTGCTAGATTCTTCTTTGGCAGTCTCTTTTTTGTTTTGTTGTTGTCGTTGTTCTTGCTGCTGCTGTTGCTTTGGATTATTTTGAAAATTTTTGTTCGAGGATGACGAGTTGCTTTTGGCCAGCTGTGATCTTGTGGATCCTGCAAGAGCATTTCGTTGTGTTGGCCATGGGTGGTTATGCTCAGATGTGTATGTAATGACAAGCATATTTGGGTCGGTTCGACTGCGCTCAACTTGTTTCCTTGCTGAGCAACCCTTCGAACTACTACATCTATAATAACCCCTGCAGTTTTTTTTTTTTTCCAAAAGTAAAGTTTAATCAATATGATATGATGTTTATCAAACTCTTCTGGCAGAGCAATTGCTTGCCCTTAATTATGGATATAAATAAATTAAGATGAATTTGAGTATTTATGCAGCAATGTCAAGTTTATAGCAGCACATAGAATATTGATCAAATGAATGCATCAAAGGGAATTACAATATTTCGTGCCCAATTTATACATCATGATATTTTGCTGTCAAGTGGATGTTTTTATTGTACAAGCAAGAAAATGGTGTAGTAATTGAATGAATGCATCTTTTGCTAGTAAATTAATGTTATTCACAATCGTTGGTGCATTATACTAGGTAATGTAATTATGACAACTAAATCAAATTTTCATAAAGAAAACATTTTTGTCAACTTGCAGAGAATTTCTTGCTTATGTTTCATTAAAAATTAATTAAGAATTTCTTACTTGTGTTTCATTAATAACGTAATTAATTAAAGGAAAGGAGAAGGACATTTCCTTTCTGACAAATATAAAGCAATTTCAATAAAATCAAACAAGGTTAATTGAGTGCATTCAATTGTTTTTGTTTTTTGTTTTTTTTTTTAATCAACTACTACAAATTAAGTACAGAAAAAGATGTACGGCCGGAAGCGCGTTGGAAAAACATTTGATTTATTTATGCTCACCAAGAAGGCAACAGAGAGCAAAACATGTTAAAGAAATTAATTCCCTTTGTCAAAGATGTAAGATGGTACTTTTTTCAATCCTTCATTGAATTAATAATATAATACTATATAAATATATGTGCGCCAGATATTTAAGGAGGGTAGTGTGTAGATAATCTTACTAAGAGTTGTAGTATATAGATAATCTTACTAAATTGGTGGATGAGCTTAGCTTCTAAATCTACTGTATCGAATTCAAATGATGAATCCAAACCGTTGAAAGCAATTTATTTGTTGAGTGATGTGTTTATATGTTAAATTTGTTATATTTATTTAGTGTAAAGTCAAGCTGTCAAAAAATTATAAACCTTATATTATTATTACACCGTTTGACTTTGTACTAAATAAATTCAATAAAAGAGTTCAAATGCACCATGATTTTTGTGCTCCAATATGCTCCACATCATTTATCTCCATTTTCAAAGTCCGAACAGTCGATCCAAACCGCTCAACATGAACTTCATAATAAAATATACTTGAAGACCAAATTTTATATTTTTTAGAATTTTTTTACTATTTTTATAGGTACAAAATCACTATTTTAAGGAGATTCTGGACCATCCGATAAAGTGATATTGTACCTATGTAAAAAAATAGTAAAAAAATTCTAAAAAATATAAAATTTGGTCTCCAAGAATATTTTATTATGAAGATCATGTTGAGCAGTTCGGATAGACTGTTAAGACTTTGAAAACAAATATAAAGAATATGGAGCATATTAGAGCACAAAATCATGGTGCATTTGAACCCTCCTCATGTAAATATATCACTAATGAATTCTAAATCGGTTTAAACGGCTTGAAATTGCCATTTGAAGACTATTCAATACATTTTGGAGTTAGACTAGCCAATCGTTTTAGTAAGGTTAAGTACATTCTATATAGCATCGATCGATCGTTCAATATGTAAGATATATTTTCTGTAATAAAAATTATTTTGAAATTTAGTCACATTATGACAGTGACGATAAAATCTGACATCAATATATTGCTATTGTACCTTCACTAATTTAATTGAAGGAATATAAGTTTAAAATCAAATATCAATAGCTTTATTTATTTCACTGATTATTTCCATATAAATGCATGTTCTCCATCCATCTATTTCTTTCTAATAACCTAAGACAATAACAAATATTTTTTCCCGGAAAGAAATAATTAAAAGAATTGTATCAAATTTTTTTATTTACTTGGCTCATTGAGATAAGATAGCAGAAGTTAGTTAAACATGTTCTTACTGAATTAACTCTCAAAATAGAGAATGCCTAAACAGCTAACTAGAGAATTCTTTAAGTACCTTAGTTTCTGATAGAAGGAATTTATTGGTGTTTGCACATGAGAGAGGTGTGTGTGTGTGTGTGTGTATATATAAGGTTTTCAAGAGAGAGCTAGAGAGAGTTATTATGTTTTCTTTTGAATATATATGAGAGAGAGGTTGCACCTAGGGTATGGAGATCCCTTGATGGGTTTCTGGCCGTATTTCCTCCAAGCCCATAGGTCGGATGGGACGACCTCTCCAGTTGGTCTCGCTCCGGCCGTAGCTGCTGGTGCCGGTATACATATCACCTTCTTCGCTTGGTTCTTCCTGCTCATAATGACGATGGAAGTATTCTCATTAGTAAAAGCATGAAAAGGATCTAACTTAAAGAGGTGAACGATACAAAAAGAAATGTAAAAACCTCAAACAATGGATGCATGTTTCTCACAGGTGTCAAGGTTGAAAACATATAATATTACTTCAATATTTTATCGAAAGCAAATGGGAGCTAGTAAAAGATAATTCAATTATCCAACATATAAATGATTGGGTCATGAAGAGATATCATTTCAAAAGATAAACGAGACTTCCATAAACTTTTGAAAGAAAAAATCTTCTATAACTAGCCACAAATAGTAATAGTATGCAAGAGCGATAGCATCAGTAGCAACACAGTATAAAAATAAAAAATGTAAATTTGGCTTCACAAATCTCATTGTAATGAAGAAAATTATGAATGGAACTAATGAAATTCTTCAAAAAGAACCGAAAAAATAAAAATGATAAGCACTAGAAAGGATCTCCTTCAATTGAAAAAAAAAAATCTGCAGGCCCCTATAACTTGAATGAATCTTATATATTTGTTGTGTGGTTTTGAATTTGGAGCTGTGCTATATATTGAATTCTCAATTTTTTTCTTTTTCCTATCTAGAATCTGAGGCCCTTTTAAAACTAATCTATTTTGTAACCAACGAGAGATGCCTAGCTAGATCATCTAATATTTTTTGTTTTCTCTTTGTCAACCTAAAAGGCAAAGGAAAAGAGAAAGCTTTGTACATCATTCCCCATATATGGTGACCAGTTCCTGGAATAACTTATGCCTAAAATTTAGGAGCTCAAAGGAGGCTCTAACTTCAATATAAGCTAAGCCTACGGGCGATATTTTACCAAATAAAAAATTATATGCTTCAATATCAGTTGAGAGAAAAAAAATTGGTAGCAAATCAATTTAGCTATGTTTTGAATTTTTCTCCTCTTAAAAAAAGACTATACTAAATTTCATCCAAGATAAACGCTCAAAAAATATTAACAATAATCAATTAAGTTCAATTAAGAATTGAGATTCAAACCTCCTTTTCATGCCAGTGGATCGTGGAGAAGAGATCGGCTGCATCCCCGCAATCACTTCTACTGACGGTGGGCCGATGCTGCCTCCTGCCATCATTGGGTACGGCCGAATTGCCCTCGGTGAAAGCGGCGATAGCTTCAGGTTACAAGGCTTGTTGTTTTTCATGTCTTGCTCATTACCAGAAACTAATCTCTGACCTAGAACTCCATTTCCTCCGCTGTGCATGCCTCCGCCTTCTGACGGCAGGTTGAGGAACTCGTTTAATAGAGGATCTTGGAAATTTGGGAAGGGGTTGCCGAAATTGTCTAAGGATGAAGAAGGGGGTACGGTGGCAGCTGGGTCAGTCGGGAGCGGCCAATCAGAGGCCGACAGCTCAGAGCTTGAGGCCATGCTAGTGTGAGTACCCCCACCACGTATTATGTCTGTAAGGTCGCCTTGATCATTCTCTGTTGTTTGCCAAACGAAATCACACATCGATTGGTTGATCTCTTGTGTGTACTTGTCTTGTAAAGGTATTAGCAAGCTTAGAGGGTTAAGTTTTGGTTGTGAGAAGGCAAAAAAAAAGAAGAGAGATGAACAAAAATAGGAGCAAGAATAAGGGGCTCTTTTTTAATTTTGTTTTGCTTTTGAGGGAGAAGTGAGATTAGAAATGGTGGGGGATAACTACAAACAGTTTCTCTAAATATGAAAAGAGTGATGATTTCCCAAGCAGACAAAAGTATGTTAGAGAGAGAGAGAGAGATTATGTACTCAAGTATTATAAAATGTACCAAGTCGCTGACTTTGTCGTGGAAGAGACTTCAGCATACGCAAAAGTAGAGAGAGAAAGGTGACTTTTGGAAGGTACAGGGGGATTTTCTTTATTAAAAACAATGTACACTTATACTGGTATACAGGAAGTAGTTCTACGGGGAAAAGATACACATTAAATTAAATCATTTTCATCGAAATGTTGGGTCCCATGTGGGGTTCACCTCATGGCAAGCAAGAACAACACCAAGCTCGATCTAGAATGAATTTCTTTAATGAATTCAAGTATTATTCCTGTATTGGTTGCAGATAATATGTATGTCTGTCTCACAAAATTGCAAATTCCGATTTTTCAAACTTGCTGGTAAAAATCTAATTACTAATTATATAAGAACTTGCTTGAACGACAATATATATATATATATATATAGGACAGTGCTACGGTGCTATGCATATATAAGGGCCTCTCCGTGCTACGGCTCACTTTTTGAGTTTTCAAAATTCTAACGGTCGATCCGAACCGTTCAACATGATCTCCATATGAATATGTACTTGCAAACCAAATTTTACATTTTTTAGAATTTTTTTACTATTTATTAAGCCACTTTGAAAATCGCTGATCCAATTGTCCAGAAAAGTTTACTGTTGTGTACAAATTAGTGTTTTTTCAAAGTGACTTAATAAATAGTAAAAAAATTCTAAAAAATGTAAAATTGCAAGTACATATTCATATGGAGATCATGTTGAACGGTTCGGATCGACCGTTAGGATTTTGAAAACTCAAAAAGTGAGTCGTAGCACGGAGGGCCCTTATATACGCGTAGCATATTAGCAAAATCAGGCCCTAAATTCATAATGAAGATTTAATTATGGGAAACTATTAATAATCCTTTGGTTGGTTTTTTTATTTTTGGAGGACAAAGTGATGTTCATCTTATATTATAGTAATATCTGATGAGGTGGGTTCATTAATTATTTTATTTACTTGGCAATCTAGCTTGATCAATTATGAAATTAAAATAAATAAGTTGAGAGGTACGTGTTCTGTTGGATAATACAATATATATATAAGGTACATTAATTTAATTAGACTTTGGAAAATTTCAAATTTCTCGATAAATTGATCTTAAAATTAACATGAATTAATTAAATCGGGTCATGTACCGTATGCATGGTTTATGCATGGTCATGTAAGAGTATATAATATTGAATTTTAAATTTAACTTTATCTCTGATCATTGCTAAAAAAAAATTAGTAATAAAATCGGGCAATATCTCCCAAATATATACAAATAATAAGTACTTCGGCGGCCTTTTATAATATATAGAAATTAATTAAGTAGATATGCTTGCATCAAATAATCAAAAGGAATAGTCGCCATGACAGCAAATCCCTGGTTTAGAAGAAAATGAAGATATCAAATTGAATAAGTAACTTCAATTTAAATTTTAGTAAAACTCTTAATTATATGGGTCTTCATCTCATTCGTTGTGGATAAACTTCCTGTTATTTAATAAACAAAAGTTACTTAACTAATTTTATAACTAGTCCTTACATTTATATGCATGCATGCTACTTTTCAGATAAATATATAATACATCTGTGCTACGTACGGATCCACTGCAGATTGTTATTTTTTGTCCTCCAAGACAATTCCTTGTCTATATAAAATATTGTGTTTTGAATAATTATGTGCTACAAATATAATTAGTTCTCATAAAACAATTCAATCAATTTATTAAATGATTGTATAACATAACAATTAACAAGTGTTAAGCCTTAAGTCTCATATAGAGATTTTTTTTCTTCTAAAATTAGACTGTTATAAAAAAGAAATTAGGTGTCCAAATTGCTAAAGAAAAGTCCAATAGCACGCGTCTTGGCTTTTTCTATTAGCTTGATAGCACGCGTCTAGTCCGATATTACAAGAATGGGACAGCATCCGCGAGGGATACTGTCGGTAACTCGGTATACCCTCGCGGATACTCTCGTCACTAATAGAAAAAACTTTTTTGTCAGTATACCCTCGCGGATAGTCATTTTTTACTCTGGTAGATACTGTCTCATTCTTGTAGTAGCACTATGCTGACTCTATTTAAATCTATGATTTCAACAGTGCCTCTGCCTCTGTTGTCTAACTAGCTAGATTGCTATCCTATATATTGTTCAAACAACATCCACGAGAGCTCTAATTTTTTTGCTTAAGAATTAACATAAATATTATATAGAATAAATGATGTATCAATCCACATCCGAATGATGCTGGATTTCTTTTATTTAAATCCAGAAATATTTTAATGTGAAAGATGTTTAAACCATTTTTTAATAGCAATCAAATAACAATATATGTCAAAGTCATGCTCGTATTATAACATATCCTAAAATGAGATCTAAAAAAATGTTGTATTTCGTTGTTGTTTAAGTACTCTTAATTTGGCTTGTTTAATGGAGATAAAAAATTTATGTATGAAAAAAAATGCTTGATTAAATTACTTGTAAGAAGGAATTAATAGCATTAGCATACTACCATTTAAATAGTATAAATAAAATGATGGTTAAATAGTGTTATTTGGATAGAAATTGGACAGCAAATTAGAATGATGCATTTTTTGCATTATTTAAATAAGTGAATTTTTCTTGGTAAGATGCTTTAATTAAAATAGATAATAAATTAAGAGATATATATAGTCCAAGAGAAAACTGATAATATTGTAGACACTAACTGAAAAAAAAAAAAATCATCATAGAAAGTTATATTTCAAAAGGAATTTAAAAAGAAAAAGATAATATAGAGTGCAATTCAAAGATGCAATTTCTTTATTTTTATAGCTTTCGTAGCTCTACAAACTTCCATATTTTAAGATATATATATATAAATCCCAAATTTCATTGGGTTTAGTCTAAATAAACTTAGTCTATAAGTCCAGACTAGACAAGAATTTTTTGACTGCAGTGTTATTAATATAATGTTGATGTTTGTTTATTGAACAATAAAAAATATTATTGATGTTTGACTCGGCTTCTCCAAGTCAATATCCAGTCAAATTGATCCGAGCCATGCATCTCTCCAATTAAATTCCATTTATTAGAACTTAACCCCACAGTAATTAACTATTAGAGTATTTTTTTGATGTGTGTGCACATATATTGCTTCTTTTCTACTGACAAACAACCACTTTCAAAGTTGTTAGCTGTAGTTAATTAATTTATTTTTTTGTCTTTTCTTTCCCTTGTCAGTTCATAATTACCAATATTAATTGGCCGAAGAAATAGAAAGAAGTAAAGTCAATTAATTCCACTGAAAATTGAATATTTAGTATAAATTTTGTGAAATTCTCAAAATAAAATTACAGAATAAAAAAATATTGAGTTATGATTTTGTTCGTCAAATCATTATGATTTCGTGCATGCAGTAAATTAATTAGCACAATTTTTTATAAACGAAAAATAGTAAATTTTGTACAATTAATGAACAAATTATGTACTAATTTTAAAGCAACAAAAGAGAGATCAGTACATGCTAAAAAAATAGTTAGCAATCCTAAAAAAAAAATTGGCCTTGGAAAATTCAAGTGTACACTTTTATATATAACTGAAATATGAGTACATGCATGGTCTGTATTATTAGAAGGACAAATGTTAATCAATTAGCTGATGCGTTTCTAGATAGTACAATTAAAGATTAATTAATTGCAGTGAGTTGGAATTGATGGCAGCCTGTTATAAGAATTAAGAATTAGATTGTTCTGATCAAGTTAATTAAGTCTCTCAGTCTCTGACAGAATTCTTATTGCAATTAATTAATTAAGATTCTTTGGGTAATTATCAAGGTCCAGTAAATTATTCCACCTTGTATTAAAAATGCTAACTATTATTATTGCAACATATTAAATTGTTTAACAGAGAATCTTGACAGCATGCAACAATGTGCTTTTAAATTTACATTGTTTTCAATAATATAATTTCTTAATCTCTATTAAACTAAAGCTATCATGCATAACCAAAGAAAAAGCATAACGTGTCTCATCCTGTAATTTCTTCAAAAAGAAAAATGATTGTCATTATTTCCTGATGTCCTATTAATTTGCAATGCAAAAAATATATAAACAATGGTTCAAAATCAAATGCGTCTTTATCAATCAAATTTTCAGGAAAATTAGAAAAAAGAAATAATGCATATATAGATCGATTAGAATATGTTACTTGATAAAATATGACAATTTAGACAACTCTAATTAATACAAAAAAAAAACTTAAATTGTCAATATGTTTTTCATATTAAATTAGTTGAATTGTATATCATGTTTGGTATAATCTGAGAATTAATTGATTGTACATAATTAAAACAATTAAAAAAATTATAATTGTCGGCGTTGGATATATATATGGGACCAAACAATTCAAAATTGTATCACATTTTATCTAAATAATAAAGGTCAATGTTTATAATTTTAGTTTCTGATCTCCTCAAATTTTCATGTCAGTTATCATTGTTATCATTTGTCAAATAAATTTGGTTATACAATATATCCCTTCCTTATCTAGCTGTTAAGAAGTGTGAAATGAAACTGTGTGTTATTTTTTTTTCTGTTTTAATAAATTATAAATTTAAACCATATCAAGTGTTGAGTACTTCAAGTGAACTTTGCTTAAAAAATGGTATTCAACTAACAAGCTTGCATATCAATTGGGGTACAACTAAGAGAAGGTGCATTCCTTGGTAAAATTTAATGATAGATCCCCTAAGAAATAATGTTGATATATGCTTTTAAATTGGGTATAGGTGACCCCAAAGGAACAAATAGTGCATATATACAGTTGTGCACAAAGGGTTATCCCTTAATCACATCATTAATTAATTTCTTTCAAGCTGGAGAGATCCATAATCATTTTTTTATCATGTAGATTTATCCCTTAATTAATCACCTAGCTTACCTCCTTTTATTTATTTATTTATTTTTCCTTGGGTTTTATTTTATGTTAGACTTACTTCAAATAGCATGCTAGTTTGTATGAATATAGCTAGGGTTGCAATACAATAATGAGAAATTAAGGTGCCGCTCAATTAAATATATATAATCTCCATACTATAAATTTGAAAAGAGGTTATTCGTGCGAAATGTTAACTAGATAAAACATTTACTAGTAAATCTTGAGAAAATCTAATTCACAATCATATGGAAATAAAATAAATATTAATTAGTTATAGCATTAATCAGTCTTGTGTCGGTATTAATCATGCAATGACATCAATTAAAAAACAATATTCCTAGCTAGATCTGTTCTGAAGTTATCTACAATTTTCTATTTTCTATCAAAATTGCTCTAAACTGCTTTGTGCATAATAAATTTTCTCCAGAACTTAGACTTAGCTTCTAATCAATTGACAGCTATCATAGTAAGGTTATGAACAGACTAGCTTGTATATATATATGGGAACAAAAGTAATTCAATTTCGTTGGATTTTTTGTTGTTGTTTGAAATCATATATATGGATAATAAAATTAAAAGACTATATATTCATAAACTAACACTAATTTCCACCCCCACTTTTTCTTCCCAAATTTTTCACTTTTTAATCTGTTTTTTTTTTTAATCCAGCCTATATATTACATTCACAAAATTTTACTTTAATTAATAATATTTTGTACAAAGTTTGCATTACAAAAAAAAAATATATATATTTCTTATAGTTTTTCAAAATGACTTCATGTATAGTTAGATACTTGAATACTTTTTACTAATTTAGCTTTTGCAGAGAACTACCTCGGACACAAATATATAAAATAAAAACTATAAACAAGTCAAATCACAGCTAGCATACCTCACAAGGAGAGATATATATATACATACATACCATTATATTTAATTAAACAAAATTTACATTTTATAAGTAAGTTAGACCAAAAGGACTAACTTGAGTCAAATAAGATGTACTGACAAATTGTTTGGCAACGGCTATATATTTAATATCAAATCAATATGTAGAAAGGATTTATTTCTAAAATTTTGGAGAAATAAGGTCAAGGCAATACAATGCCCTTTTGAAATTAAAAACGTGACCCACTTGGCCATGTAGTCCTCCTCTCCACTATCATGCATCTCCTATTTTAGTACACTCTTCTCACCAATCAAGACTTTTTTAGGGTTAGTTATATCAAGTATTAAATAACGAACCAATTGCCATGTTTTGGACTCATCTAACTCGGTGGCATTTAATGTGCCCCACGTTCGCTCATGCATGAATCAATCTGATCTTGCCTACGCTAGCTAGCTACGGCCTTTTAATTCCTCAAAAAAAAAAAAAAAGAATCCATCTGATCTCTTCCAAAACCTTTAATTCTGCTTGCTTCCGGATCCTCTACACTCACATCAGTAAAATATCACTTGAAAATTTAAATGAATGGTTTACATTACTGATACAAGAGGTGAATTTAATTGAAGAGCATCTACATTCATGAAATTTAGTTCGAAATTAATTTAAAGTTAATTTCAAAAGCACCACACTCAAGTAATTAATTTTGATTGATTTTAGCATTAAGAAATTAAAAAAAAAAAACTCGCGCAATCTAGAAATTAAGTTATGAGATGGGTGATCAAATAAGATTAATATTTTTGTCAACATATATAGCGTTTTGAAAGTAATTTCATTTAAAAATAATATCTTTCTATTTATGAAATTATCATACACTCCTGAAATGTCACCTAGAATTTGAATTGGAATGAAATTACTCATAGGATACTCTAAGAAATTAACTGAAATTTAATATGCAGTTAAGAAGTTTTGAATTGAAATGTTCCAACGGACAAGTGTTAGTATTATACGAGGGGATTGTAGAAAATTTATTGTAGAGGAGCTGAACTGATATATCTGTCTATGACTGGGATTCTCTTTGTCCACAAAAGCCAACCTAGAATTAGAAGCATCCATGCCATGTGCCCCTACGTTTTATTCTAATCACCTATTTATATTAGGACCTATATATATAATAATTATTAAAATAATTAATTTATAGCTTTAGATGGGGGTGTGCATCTGCTGTTTATTATATATATATATATATATCGCTGCAGCCTGCGGAGTGTGAGGTAGAGAATTTGATTGGAATAATAAATTGATTATTGTGTATAAAGACAATTAATTTTATTTGTTTTTGTAACTTATTATTGCTGCTTGTTATAGAATCTAGCAATTAAACTTGATATCCTTTTTCACATAAAGTAGATATATATATATATATATATATATATATATATATATAGTATATATATATATATATATATATATTATATATGTGGTATATTTGTATTTTTTTATAATGATGTAAAAAATATGAATTGCTATAGGTGACTAATTTGTGTGATTTGGTCACATGATATATATGATTAAAAAATTTCATCATATGATGTGACGTGACGTGATTAAAATGATGAAGGGCAATCACGTCAATGCTAATAGTTACAGCAGGATTGATTATGTGATATGGCGTCACATCGTGATCATACATGACTAGTAATATTTTTTTTTTGTGTTTTTTATTAAAGGGCCCGTTACACCTTATAATCTTTTAGATGTTATTCTCGAGAATTGAACTTGCATCTCTCCGAAGTGAGACGATTGGCTCGTACTATTGCACTAAGCTCGCAGTTCTTACAATATGAAAAAAGTTGCAAGAAATTGTAAAATAAAATAATATTGTACGTACGTTGGAAATTTATTTATGATATATATTAATTTGTTATTCGGATTTTTAATAGTTGATTGGAAAAAAGAAACTAAATATGTAGGAAATTTTGGAAAACTATTTTTAAGTGAAAGAAAATTATTGAAAAAATATATATTTTCATACTTCACTTTGTAAAAAATTGATAAAAAAATATCTTACGCTTAGTTGATTCAATATAAAAAAAATCTTGTCTGATTCTTACAAGAAAAAATGTTTAAATTTTTTTAATAAATTATAGTTTGTTATTTAAAGTTTAAAGTATAATGATTTTCAAACTTTCTCTTCTCGTTTATTCGTGTTTGAGAGCGGCTACGTAAGAAAAAACATGTGATGTTAAAAATTTGAAATTATATTAGTATATTGTAATTAATAATGTTGAAATGTAAATATTTTAATTGGAATTGAATTGTATATGTATTTTGTATGATATTAAATAAGTTAATACATACCTGACTTATTGGAAACTAAGCGCGCAGTACACTGGAGTTGATCTTCATCTAGTAATTCTAACCTTGATTTTTTTTTAAAAGAGGCATAAATGCCCATTTCATTACTGAAATAGTTAAATACAAAGTATACAAAGTCCCAGTTAGCCAGCAAAATTGAACTGAGAGCCTCATACAGGAGAGCATACCATTAATTGTTCAGTAATCCTAACCTTGATTGCACATAGAGTATCCATATTCTTCATAGTTGTATATATATTAGTTGTATTCGTAATATTGTTCTTGCTTTTCGATGGGTTGGTCGACATCTAAGCCCCCTGACTTGGACCAGAACCTGAAGTGTCGACTAGCTACTTCTTCCGATTCCGGTGACATATGCATCCACAATTTGTCATGAAGCCTTTCTTCTACATTAATTGTACCAATCCTTCAGGATACAAGAGCTTCGAATCTATTCAAATCCAATCTCGTTCATTTGTCAATTAGAACATTGATCGTACTAAAACACAATTCAAAAGTTATTTTGGAGATCGAGACAACACATCACGAGCTAGCTATGGATGTCAGAATGAAAAACATGGCCTTGACTTAATTCCAAAGTTGCAGAATGTCAAAATTTTCATCGTGTGAACTTATATTCGGCCTGACTCTCATCAGGCAACACACAGATAATAGAGTTGTTCTTTTTTTGAGAAACCACAGACAAATAGAGTCAAAATGAAAAAAAAATATGACTTATATGTTGCATGAAATTAAAATAGCGTTGTCAATATCTTTACTACTCCAGATCCAGAGTGTTACCACGCGTAAAGTGATTCAATGATTGTGTATGGTCAAGGGGGTTCAAAATCCCCTCTCCTTTATCTAGGCATGGGACCAGCTATGCTGTACAAACATGACGAAGTTCAAAATTTGAAATGCTACTCTTATTCACTCTCCAAGGCAAGACAAGATCAGCAGTAAATCTTACTGGAGAAGAGGAACATCAGTACATCACATTCAATGTCAAAATATACCTATTAATTAAACTTGATAGTGTCAAAGCTTGGAAAAAAATACAAATCAACCGTCTGATCAGTTACAAACAATCAAGAATACACATACAATACTGTGAGGTAAGAATTCTAAACAGTACACTACGTGTAAGAGTTTCAAACAAAATACGCACTCTTTTTGCGCATGGGGAATGCCTGGAGCTGGGACACAGTGTCTACTGTCTAGGGCAGGTGTATTAATTATGGGGGAGGAGGCCGGGGAATACTCGATCGGTTACCCTTCGCATGACATTCTGCAAATATGCAAGCTAATTAAACTGAGTCCAGACGAGCCAGCTCGTTTGTGTTCGTGTTCTAGGTTTTTTCTAGATTCGGTCTTATGAGCTGCATATAAACTACAATCGGAAAATAATTATTGTTTTAATTCTTGCAACGAGTTTCATCTGATTATGATGGACGGACGCAGGTATAGTGAAAGAGTCAGAAATTAAAAAAAATAAAAACTTTCTTCTTGCAATGAGCTAAAAAGAATGATCAGTCGAACTAACACAAACCGATTTCATTGTCAAGCATGCATGAAGTCATTCATGATGAGCCGAGCCAGAATCAAATTAACAACATGTACAATTATGAGGTTTTTTTATCCGATCTCGATCGAACCAACCAAGAACTAGGAGTCTTTTTACAAGTCCTAATTTTTCATGCCTCTTCAAGTTACCTGAAACATTTTCTAGAGGTGTGAAAGTGTTCTTAATAACTAAAATAGATATTTCTTGTGTTCTAAAGGCCAAATACTATTTTTTCTATTTATATTAAACCTCGGATTGGGCATAAAAATTGGTTGTACACAATTTACTTCATCTAATTAAAATTAATGAAATTAATCTTCTCCTGTGAGGTGTGATCGATAGTGCTCTCTTAGAAGGTATATTAGATAGTTCACTAGTTTTAATGGCCTTACACTATTTTTCCTATTAGTTTAACCTCGAACTGGGCAAAAAAAAAAGGTTGTACATATATAATTTTACTTCATCCAAAATTGATGCAAGATTTTCCGGGGTTGTAATTGTGCTTCAAAAGGCGCGCTAGTTTAATTTTTTTTGAGAGGTTTGAAGAAGGAAAACTATTTAATTATTTACTTAACCCAGATTGAGACTTCAGAAATGATTTTACACAATTATACTGCGTCCAAAATTGATGTAATATTTTTCAGTGGTCTGAAATTAGTCCAACAACCAACTCTCAATTAGCCAACATATTAATTTGGTGCATAAAATTACTTTTCCTAACATTATACATTTGTACAAAAACAAAACTAATAAAAATATTTAAAAGAAAACTGGCCAGGAAATTAGAACAAATAAACTTTGGCAAAATATATGGTTCTAAATTCCAATTGTTGCAAAAAATATATGAAAAGAAAAGAAACCCTATGAAGGCTCCATATACACTGAAGCAAATTAACTGGGGACCTGGGACCGGGGACCAGTAGCATTAATGAAGTTGATTAAATTAATTAGCAATGAAGAGATAAGCTTAATCCCATGCTTTACCGTTGGAATTAATGGACAAATAAGCACAGTAATTAATTAGTATTGGTTTGATAATTACAAGGCCTCTCACTCTCAGTCTCTCAGACCCGGCCAAGTGCGTTAGCCTGATGTCAGCTTTGTATCATAATATCTTTTTTTTAAGGGAAGAGAATCTGCTACAATCCTTCACATGTGAACAGTACTCTGAAATTTCTGTATTTTCAAATCCAACTGTTGAATTGTTTCGAGATGCATGCACAGAAAAACTAGCTGTTTCGAGATACGTGCATATAAAAAGTTGGATGGCTGGATTTGAAAAAGCAGGGATTCCAGAGTTATATACTGTATCCAAACTTGAGATTGCAGCAGATCTCAATCCTTTTTTAAGATATTATAAATTGAGTACGTATATATCCTCCTAAAATAATTGAATTTTTTATTTTTTATCTTAAAATTTGACCAAAAATTTACAGAGGCTATTTGGATGTACGGACAGTATTAATAAGAAATGAGTTGTTTTAAAATTTGTGCTTTTAAAATCTGCAAAATGTTTAAATTTCGGATCAGTTTTTATTTGTAAAATGTTTCCCATCTCCAGAAGATTATCTTAATTGCTAGATGATTATGTAAGTGGTTCTTAATTATTACTGAAATATTTACTTGCGATATTTCATTTATTCAACAACAAAAACTTCTTGTCTATTAAATAATTATTCTATATATAGAATAACAGGAATATTGAAAAAAAAATTGAGCGAACTGGTTATACTACAAAATCAAATCATCATGCTCAGTGCTCACAATTTATTCCTATAAAAGATCTAAAAATCTTGTTAATTTTATATCTCACGTTGAATTTTTCATTTTTAATTGTCACCAATTTTCTAATTAAAGGGAATTCTATTCAAACTAAATAAACCACACAGCAGCTCTATATCAGCATGTCTACAGTTTGTACGGTTCTATCTATTTGTCAAAGAAAAAATATCAATCTCTTTTCTATAAAAATGATTTTCCAATTTCTAAAAAATAAAAATCACTTCTGAATCCAATAAAATTATATCTAAATTCTAAAGTTCTCCTGCGGCTCCTTTACAAGTGTCAATATAATATGATTATGTTAATTAGATGAGTTAATGGTATTGATAAGCTTGTGTCTCGTAACATGTAACATGTGATGCTTCCACGTGGTTTATTGGGAAAGGTGTGAGCTTGCTTCCAAATTCCAATGGACAGATTTGAAGGTATATGCTCCCTCCTTCCTGTTTATTTCTACAGTGAGTTGGGAATATATTTATTAGCTGACAATGGAGATGATATTTGTCACCAAATTATGTTATGTGAAGTTTAAGACTAAGTATTACCAAAATTGGTAAATGCATGTAGTTTTCTGATCTGGTAAATTCTAATGAAATTTGTTTGTTTTTAAGCAGTATACTATATTATCACGCACCGTAAATTGGCGTACATTTTCTTTGTGACTGATAATAAGATAATACCATGGTGAATATTATAACTAGTGGCGGAGCCATTACAAAGGAATGGAGTCAATTAACTCTCTATTTTTATTTTAAATAATTCTTGTATTAGTATTTAATTTTTTATATATTTTAGAGTGCGATACAATGCTATGAGGAGTGTAAAATTGACTTAAAATTTTTTTATATGATTGACCTCCATTTAGATTTAACCTTTATATCTCGAAAGTCTAGTTCCGCCTCTAATTATATATATCTCTTATAAAACTTGAAACTAAGTACAACCTTTTTTTTTTCCATTCAATGGACACGCTCAATTTGATCATGTGCAAAAAAAATTACAAGTAAAATGGAATTATTCTCAACAATTAGTAGACGACAGAAATAATCACATTTTGTTCTGAGGTACCCAAAATATCTGAGGCTAATAACTTCTTACCATACTATTTAGAGCAATTTTATATTGAAATAAGAGGAAGAGTTGTGTGTGTGTGTGTGTATATATATATATATATATATATATATATATATATAGAGGAGGGCTCAAATGCCCCATTGCTTCATGCTCCAATCGTGCCCTAACATCTATATCTTCAAATGCAAAGTTCAAACAGATGTTCCGAACCGATCAACATGATATCCATGTTAAAATATGATTGGAGACCAAATTTTATATTTTTTGAAATTTTTTTACTATTTTTTAAGATAGATACAAAATTATTGTTTTTAGATGGTCCAGAATTTTCTGATTTTGTACCTATTTTAAAAAAATAGTTAAAAAATTCCAAAAAATATAAAATTTGGTCTCTAATCATATTTTAACATGGATATCATGTTGATCGGTTCGGATCATCTATTTGAACTTTACATTTGAAGATATAGATGTTGGGGCACGATTGGGGCATGAAGCAATGGGGCATTTGAGCCCTCCTCATATATATATATATGCAGTTGCAATCCAGAGATTGAACACTATAATTATATTGAAAGTTCCCATAAAGAGATGTATAACAAATTGCCAACCATATCAATGTATGTACTTTAGAAGGAATGATTAAAATTAATTTTATTGTTAGAGTCATGATAAGAGTCTCTTTCTTAAGTGTTTACTTTTGGACGCATCTGGTTCAATTTTTTTTTAATATATATGTTGTTATTTTATTAGTTAGGTGATTAGATATATATGACCGTTTGACTGTATTTATTTAACAAAATTGAACCAAGTCCTATAAATAAAAATATTGCTCTTGAAAATACTTAGTTAATTCATTTTAATATTCTCTAGTTGTTTTTTACTCATATAATTTTGAAAACTCTAGACATCATTGCATTTTCGAATTCTTACCATCGTACAAGTTTTAAACAAACAAACAAGTACTGTTTGTTAAAAGTGACTAATTTAATGTTCAAAATATACAGTGATCCCGTTATATTTTTATTATATAATAAAAATAACTAACTTACTATTAAAAATAACTAGTTAAATATGCATATGTGTAATGGATTGTTATGTAAGAAGGCCATCAAAAATAATTTTTAAGTTAAAGAGTTACCCAATTAAGGCCCATAAATGTTGGATCTGTCTGGTATCCACTTTCCAATACAACTAAGCCCAGAATGAAAGTAGATACATTTGTGATCAATTTAGTTTCATACCACATTATTTTCCTGTTTGGAAGAAAAATAATCTGTTATTCAAAATCAGGGTTGACTTTTCAAATTGTCCTGTGTAATGAAGGCTTTCTTAGTTGCCATTACTAGGTCTTCCTGAAGGGAAAGGTGAAGTTCTATTTGGTTCGATGTTCAGTCGGAGCCGTTTGATCCGTATTAAGATCGTGTGCCCTTTAGATTCAAGGTGTGAATTTTACAGTAAACTGTCAGCAAGGATATCGGGCATTTGGTCTGATGCCCATCGGACACAGGTTCCATCGCTACCTGAAACCTCAACTGGCTTGACTAAACCAATAGTTCGGTCTCTTTCGGTGTATTCTAACAAGTAATGATTTGGTCCCTTTCCTATAGTTTAATTCCGGTTTTAATATTAATTAGGTTAATTTAGTTTAATTAGAGACAAATTTAGATTTATCTAATTTAAAAATACCGTACCAGAAAAGGAATGAACTGTACCAAGACCATTCATTTGGGCGCTGGCGCCTTCAATTCAACAACAGTGCACTGTGCGCAGTGCTGAACAATATTTCTGATAACATAGTCGAATTCTGATTGAACAAATTTTAGTACCTTGCACAAGTTAGAAATTACAGCAACAATATTTTCCTAAATCTAAGAAACCTCCCAAGGTGCAATTAAACTTTTACCAAAGGGAACGAGTTGTAATTACAAAATTCTCGATCAGTTAGCACGATTCTTGAAATTATTTTGGATATTATATAAGAGGTAGATAGCTTGTGCGTCGACTTATCTGGATTGGAAGCAAATCTTTTGACATTTTTAACCTGTTAGGCTCATTTATGTCTTTTATTGGTGAAGTCAATAGCCAGCCATTTTTGTTGCATACAACCCCTTCAAAACAACAAAAAGGAATTTGTGAATTTATATCCCCTAAAGGCCAACACTTGTAAGTTGTAAGTGGTAAACTATTGCTTGTCAAAAGTCTCCATGATATATATATGCACATTATTATTGCAAAGAAAATACATTTTTTTCTACAGTAAAGAAGTGTGGACGAGAGAAACAATTCCTCAAGGAGGGGCAATATTATGTACGTATATATCCTTTTCTCCTCTCCCCTATAAATAAAAATTACATTTATCAACTCAATTACATCAAGTACAAACAATAGGCACAACATACATAAGGATGTCACCACGCGAAAACCGATTCTCCCGCAAAAAAAATTGAAGCTTAAACTTTAGCCTCAGTTTTTGCAGAAGCCCTTTCCGCCACGATTTGTTCGTAGAGATCTCTTATCTTCAAACCAACGATTGTTTGGAAGAAACCGGTGCCGTTGTTGCTTCCGGGGAAATCAGAATGCTTAAGCATTTGTTGAGTGACCTCACCATAGAATTTTGTAGAGAGGTTGCTCAGGTGGCTCTCCACATAGATCAGCTCATCTAGTCTGTCGAACTGGCCATCCATCTCCAAAACCGATACCTGTAATTAACAGTCCAAGTTAGAACTTAGAACTTGACTTCAAGTTTATAAAAGCAATGATTGTGTCAATCTATAGGAGAAAATGTAGTACCTCGTTGGAGAAGTAGGAATCGGGACCGTAAGAGAATTTTATGCCGGGGTAAGAGCATGTGAGCTTCCTCCCACATGGAATCCAGTTGATGGTGGACCCCTCATCGAAGAGATAAACCGGGCTGAAGTGCTTCAAGCCTTCTTTCATGATCAGCTTTACTCTCAAAATCTTCCCCTCGTTGTCGCCTGGGATCAGTTGGGTCGGCAGGACTTCGATTACAGCATCAGCATATTTCTTTTGGGGATCTGGAAGAACCAAAGAAATGAAGGTTACACATGTTTGAAGTTACTCCGTAATATAAAAAATAAAAAAGGAAATTTCAAAATTGAATGAATGAAACTTCTGTCTAGCGATTCATTCTTAACATCGGTGTTTTTTAGCGTAATTACTTTTTGTTCAAAAGTATTTCCAGTATAACTTTAGCTGATTGATGGGGTTTTCCTATAAAATGAATGGTACTGGTAATCTGGTATGGCTTGCTACTGGTCGTAATAAGAGACCATACAAAACATGAATTTACTGTAACTCACTGGATATAAACTATCATTACAAGGGTAAGTTTTGACAGATCCCCTTCAAACTATGTTATTTCCAGTGTAAATTCTTCTCTTGCAACTTTCAGTAAACTTTTTCAAGAATATACAGAGAAATGTTTTTCCAGCCAAG
This sequence comes from Carex parvula, assembly GCA_025461045.1. Classification (NCBI taxonomy): domain Eukaryota; kingdom Viridiplantae; phylum Streptophyta; class Magnoliopsida; order Poales; family Cyperaceae; genus Carex; species Carex parvula. The sequence continues at coordinate 198,799 of JAJGRW010000905.1, forward strand.
AGAGTTCATTGGATTAAAAACTCGAGAACTGGTGAAGAGAAGTATATTTGTTTGTACTTTCAAGGAAAATATACCGATAAATGCATCAAAGTCGGGTTTTCTTGATTCAATGCTAGCTTTAATGCTCTCAAGACTGTGCCCACGCTCTGCCATATCTCTCTGCGAAGCATAATAAAATATAAAATTCAGAACTTGCAATCTAATTTCCTGTTTTCTGATCTATAATAATTATGTAATGATGCATTACAAACCTGAATTTTCCATGCGAATTTGACCTCATTGCTGATATCCAAATAGATACTGAAGTCTAATAGATCTCTTACACGCTCATCAAACCTGAATTTTGTGGAAAATATGGGAAACTATATAAAGAGACGAAATAGAAGGCAATTCTCTTTTCAGAGAGTGACTAAATAATATTGTTGCTCTTATAAATTTGACAAAAAAAATTCCTTGCAAATATTTATTAAGATCTTAGCGATATAATTTTTTCCCTGTTGAATAATTAGATAATAATCATGTACTGAATGAGTTATAGGATAGTTGCTTCTGATATTTCAGAAAATTCAGAACTTCTTAAAGTCTGCTAACATTTGAGAAAATCAATTTTAAAATATGCCTATATGAGAACCGCACAAAACTAATATGATGCAAAGAGGTTCAAAAAATAAATGTTGCAGGGTAGGAAACTCTGCTATGATGTATATTATTCAAATTCCTCTACATATTAATACTAGAAAATAATATATCCAGAGCAGAGCAAGAGTAAAAAATTTTAAATTTAAAAAACAATGTTATGTACTTATGTTTGCATTTGTTTATATATAATATTAATAAGAAATTCTCACATCGGATGCAGTCCCTCGATGACCAGGATCTTCGGTGACTGAATGAGCTCGGGCGGGTCAAGTAACCCGGTCACGTGGTTATAAATCGGCTTCTCCACGGGTATCCCTTCCTTCAATGCCTTCACTTGCTCATACATCAGGTCGAAGTCATTAGCCCTTGGATCGAGCGCCGTCACTCCCTTCTCTTTCCTTCCTGTTCTGTCCAAGGAATGGTAATCGTCTAGACATATAACTGTGGTTGTATCACTAATAAGTGTGTTCGAGTCGGGATTGCCTCCTTTTGGCGGTTCAGCCGCACCACCGAAAACACTTGTTAGACGTCTCATGAAGGTACTTTTACCGCAACCTGAGTCAGCTGCAAGGCCGATCACAACGGTTTTTGCCTCAGCGGAACATGAGACGGTGAAGGCACGGTTTTGGCCACGGAAAAATTGGTTTCTCTTTGTGCTTGTGAAGAATATGACTTGTCTTTGGTGCAAGTGTGGATTGGGCATTGAGAGAGAAGGGGTTGTGTACACTGTGCACGCCATGGTTAATTTTGAATTGGGTTTTGATCGGTTTTTCTTCTTTCCTCCTAGATATTGTAGAAGGAAAGAAGAGTTATGGAGAGAGCTGAGGCGAGGAGTGTCTCCTATATCCTTTGATGATATTAAAATGTGGTAATTGAATAACAGAAAATAAATATTTCTGTTTTTTATCTTTTGTTTGCTTCTATGCTCTTTTCCAGGCAAGATTTATTGTGGCCTCTTGTTCCCTTTTTTGTTTTCTTCTTGCATTTTTGTGGTGAAAAGCTTTGGAAGCTTTTGTTTGCTAGGACAACAAATGCTCAGGCTTTGTGGTTGTAAGATTAGATGTTAGAAATTATTGGTTTGTAATTTTGAACTTACAAAATCATGTTTTGCTAACAGAATTCAACAGAAATTACAACATTTTTTTGCTACAATATTGAAGTGTTCGTTTTTTCAGGAAATACATTGCTGCCCTAGTCTTCTTATAAAGGAAGGATACCTTCCTCTGTATAAATTAGAGAAATGTTTAATTACTATGTTGGAGTATATCAGATAACTTTTTATTTCCTCGATCGTTTTTTCCTTAAAATTTCTCACTGGGGCAATCGATATTCAGCAATTTTACTGGTTTTACTGGTGCTAGCTTATGTTGTTCTTTTATATATTTTACAGTATTTGCCCAACAAGTGATGTGTTTTCTGGGACAGAGTGCAGGAAGAAAAGCTTGGTGGAGGTTCGAGTTAGTTAGGATATGATAGTGCCATGTGGCAGTGGAGGTATGGTTGGTTGTAGATGAGGGGAATGAAACAAGGAATGGTTTGGATGGATAAAAGAGGGTGCATGATCCGATGTGTAGTGTGCCGTGGTTTAAAATTTGCTTCTAGCTTAGATATTATGCTTTTAATCCGAGGGCTGTGGTCGCTACTACACTAGCTATTCTTCGCTGTTCAACGGTCAGAAATCACCGGCTTATAATGTCCTTGCATGCACACTTGACACTTCCCACTTATCTGTTGCCATTTTATTAACGCCAATAAGTGACTATATTATCTATTTATTATTTCTCAAGAATATCGTACACTAAAAAGTACACGTTAATCAAATGATATCAGTTTAATTGTGAATTTAAATTGTTCCCTTCGTTCGCATTGGTTTTTCAAATCAACGGTTGTTTCTCAATCAAATTTTGCAAGTGTAACAATATTTTAAGTTGTTTCCCGGGAAACCTTCCCTATACTTTTTCCGAAATTTTTATTAATATCCAAAAAAATATTAAATTTCAAAATCTGCCCAAACTGCAATTTTCATTTTGCTGAAATTCAGCCTAAAACCGCAAAATTATTTTGCGGTTTTGGAATTCCAAAACCTCTTTATTTAATTTTTTTCTTATTATTTTTTTAATTAAACAGAAATATTTATAATTTATTTATTTTTTGTATTGAAATATTAGAAATATTTATATATTTCTTTGAAAATAGATGGATACTATATACTTTGATTTATTAGAAATACTGTGACAAATAACTCGGATCAATATTTTTCAGGCCAAATTTTTTGCGGTTGTATGAAAAATTAAAATATTTCTTTATGTGTTTTAGAAAAAAATAAAAATATTTTGAACATGAGTTATTGATTCCGGTTCAGAAGTCACTTCTAGATAAATACATAAAATATTTGCTATTTTTGAAAAAACAAGAAATTTCTCTGAAAAAGTTTTTCAAAGAAAATTTTTGTTTAAATGACATCAGAGAAATTTCTTATTTTTTCAAAAATAAAAAATCCATATATTTTTGTATTTAACTTAAAAGTGACTTTTGAACCGGAATTAATAACTCAGATTCAAAATATTTTTATTTTTTTCCAATAACACACAAAGAAATATTTTAATTTTTTTACCGCTGCAAAAACTCCGACCTTAAAAATATTGATCCGAATTATTTGTTATAGTCTTTCTAATAAATCAAATTATATAATATTCCATCTATTTTCAAAGAAATATATAAAATATTTCTAATATTTCAATAAAAAAATAATAAATTATAAAGTTTAATTAAAAAAATAATAAGAAAACTTAAACAAAGAGGTTTTGGAATTCCAAAATATAAAACCGCAAAAATATTGTGGTTCTAGGTTGAATTTCCACAAAAAAAATTTTACAGTTTGGACAATTTTTCAAATTTCTCAGCGTGGAAGGTAGATTTTGAAATTTAATATTAATAAAAATTTCGGATACTTTTCTCTTGAGAAGCTGGGCGCGTTCGATAGACATCAGACCCAAATCAGCCCGATGTATGCTCACAAACATCCAATTCGCTTCATGATTCATACGCACGCTTCAATATTCTTGCAAATCAACCGCGCACGAAGCATAAAGCAAATCAGAGGGTTCCGGACATCGGGTCTGATGCCCATTAGACCTGGCCTGCTTCCTTCTTCTACAGCTAAAAACTACTACGTATGTTACAAATTTATCCATGGAAACAATCACGAACAAAATTGTACACTTCAGTAAGAAAAATGTCACGAATTCACCAATGTAAAAAGCAACTTTAACTTCATAGCACACTACTTTCGAAAACATACTGGGGACAAAAAACAAAAAAATACACCAAGCATCTTCAAAAGTACATATATCATCTCATTTAGTATGGCCCTAGCTAGCAAGAAACCCAACCCCACCACCGCCCCCGCCCCCCCCCCCCCCCCCCCCAATTCTCCATAAAGCAACTTTATAACAAAATAATGGAAAACTTTAAAATAACAAAATAAACAGTAATTAGTAATATAACATCTACATAATAGATTGATCAAGACCAGCACTCCTAGATGGCATCACCCGATAATATATCTTGAAAGGCTCTCACTTATGCCCTCTGAAATACATGTAAATTCTCTGCATAGACCAAATGAAATTGAACAGTAGTCAACTAGCTGAACATCATCATAACAAGCATTTGATAATTTCAGATCATCACACATAGAGACGTGTGCAAGCACAGAGACATGCACATGCAGATAATTTTAAGTCTTAATGCATATAGATAATGCATAATATTGAACCATTTACACATAACAGATGTCAAATTTGAACTGCACATGTTCAGTTCAATAAAAGTGTCATCTATTTCCAATTGTCCCATAGTTTCATATTTGGCCCTAAATGATTCTGATTTGCACCCTTCTGTCTGCACTGCCACTTTTCATTCAAAAATAAATGAACATACATTCTAATCAATGTTACTAGTCACTACCCCAGAATATTTTTTAAGCCAAATGAACAGTCTGTGCCCGTGTTTGATTAAACAACTGCTCATGTTCCAAGTAAATTGGTGGTACGGACCAACAAGTTACAAACCATAATATGTATGTATACAGCAAAAAAACACTCCCAAAATGTGCAGGATCTAACATTAAGGAGCTAGGGAAGTAAAGGACCATAAGTAACTTTGCAGAAAATTTACTATAAGAAAAGTAAAATATACAAAGGGCCTTTACAGTATCACTTTCTCATTTCGGTTTCTAAAGTTTGAACATTTCTGTTATGGGCACTGAAGTCTCTAATTTGTACCAAATTAGTCCTTCCACTCACATCAGTTTAACCTTAGTTCCTGTTATGGGCACTACTGTACGCAAAATTAGTGCAGGAGCTGACACGAACAACTAAATCATTGTACATCCCGATATTTCCATCCACATTAAGTCATCAAGTTAGCATGCAAATGTCATGATGACATGGATTTCCATCAACTATTTTAATTGATGTACAATGCTAGCCATGATTTGGTAAAATCAAACACTTTATGAACCAAAATAGGAGCCTTGAAACTTTTGAGACCAAAATGTAAAATAAGTAAAATACTTATACAACCGGTTGTCTAATTTATTAAAAGAAAGAAAAAACACAAACCTGAATAACCCATAGACTGAGAAGCGTCTCCAAGCAAAATAACCCAAACCCAATAAAGTAGAATATCTACAATTGCAACATTTAATGAAATTATAAGTCATGTCATATAATGAAATTGTGAATTCAAAAATATACAATTGGCCATGGCCAACTTTAAAAATGAGGATCAGAGTAAGATACAGTATACACAATCATAAAACATATAGCAAGATGCTGTTTCGAATACTTGTCTACTGAACCCAGTGGCAGTGCCAAAAATTTTGGCCAGTGGTGTCAATTAAGAGGGTTTCTTTCTATTTTTTTTTAATGAAGCTCAAATTTCATGTAATTTTTAAGGGCTTTAGTGGAAGGAAATTCAGTGGGGTCAGACCCCACTGAAGCTTTAGTGGCTCCACCACCAGCTATACCTCCTTCAACTCCAATGCACATTTTGGTGTAGCCTACCTTTCTTAAATTCAACCCAATGTCTTCTTATACTGTGCACAGCTAGATCCTTCCAGAGCCATTGTATCCATTTGACCATTTCTTTGTCATTTTCAGCCTCTACTTCTTATACCAAAACACAATTCAATTGTGGACCAATGACTGAAATATTAGCCAACAAAACAATTTGCTTTTTATCCAGCCCTAATGGCGTTTAACAAGATGAGCTAAACAGGAGTGATATGAGAGAGGATAGGCAGGATAACTTACCCCAACTAGGAGACTATCAGAGAAAGTATCAATTGCTGCCAAAATACCCCTGGATAATCCAGAATAAACTTCGATATTAGATTGGAAGAATCCATGACATGCAATAAGCACCAAGATAATATTGTAATTCAAATTGTTTGTAATTGACACAAAACAGCAAAAAGAAGTAGAAAGAAACATTTCTATCCCAGCTACAATTAACAGCTGGAACATTTCTAAAACTTTGTTCAGTGCATCTACTAAACATTTTATGTCTCAATTTAACCATGGACTGGAGGCTCCCCAAGCGTCTTTTTTAATGTTATCCAACACAACTGAGTGGTAGGCATACTATTAACAGTGCTCATTAATATGGAAGACACGTTAATATGGCAGTTTTAACCCCAAACTATTACTACAACTGTGCTTCGAGTAAATGGAAAGATAGTTGGGTGTACAAGCAACATAAATAGTATAAAAGCTTAAGACCATAAATTGAACAAGACAGCCAATATTTAACATCATGCTTTATCAGCAATTCTCAGAATATACAACCTCAAAATACTAAATACTTACGTCAGAGATTTTCCGTGAAATACAATAGGAGGAGCAATGGCAGCAACAATGCAAAACCCAATATGAATCTGAACAGAATTGTTTAGTTAAATTTCAGTTAAACCTATATAAAAACCAATGATAAGGAAAAAAATAAATAAGAAAGAACAGCCTTATGTTGAAATAAAAAACAATTACCAAATACAAAAGAAAGAACCATCCAAACTTGAACGCGCTGTCAGTTCTGTTTAATTTAAAACAAATGTTAGAAATGCTAGAAATAAACCCTACCAACAAAGGAAGACAATGTGGGATTGAGGTACCAATTATTACAACTTGAGTTTTAAATAGTCAGGCTTGATATAAAGACATCGAGGATAACAGAACAGATCGGTCAGGATAAGTACAACACATAAAGCTTGTAGATATGATAATCCTTCTACCAGCCTGATAGATTGGACTAAAATAAACTGTCTTAACATTGACAATATACCTCATAGCCCGATATAGAGGCCGGTACCAAAGCAAGTATGACAATGGAATCCCCATCAATGCATATATTATGGCAAGGAAAAATATTTTTACACCTGTAGCACGAAGATTACAGAAACTGATGTTATGAAAAATAACTAACAGAACACTCATTTAAGTTCATATAATATACATTTAGAATAAGCATAGTATCTCAGGAGAGGGGGCGAGAGAGAGAGAGAGAAGAGAGTACCTCCTCCTCTAATCCAGCAAACAGTCACCGCAAGCACATTAAAAGACAAGCATAGCACAATTCCTACCAAAGGATTTCATTAAAAATTAATACAACCATAGTAAGAACACACAAGGTACCACACACACTGCATTGAAAAATTATAGTATGTCCTTCTTACGGACAACACTATCTTTCTTTTCTGGGGCAGGAATGATTGTTTTATTTGGTCTTTCCCGTTGAATTAACATATTACTAACGCTTGCTTTAAGACATTTTCATGACTACAAAGTCGCAGAATACCAACTACAAGAAAAAGGGACAAATATATACAAATATATACACATATTCAAAGGATATGACATACCAAGCCAGCTTGCAAATGCAAGGTATTGCAATCTTTGAGCATCCACTGGTATCTCCTTCGCAATGTCGTGATGTATTATTGGGAAAAAAGGAGGCCAATTTTTCTCGTCCACTGATACCCCAGCTGTACCAAACATTCAGGTATAGACCATCAATAAAAGTCAAATGCTTCCAGCTGCTGATTTCAACAAACCAGTGTATTCCGAAGGGGAAAAAAAACTCAGTATCTCCAATCCCTCGGAGTTTTGAGAAATGTCTCAAATGAACTGGGAATTTTTGTATATACATAGTATTTCCCAAGTTCTGTTTGAGCACAAGTGATAATAAATGATATACCCCACCACAAAATATTCGAGTAAAAACTACATACCACTTTTTAAGGCATCCTCCCTTCTTTTGATTTCCTACACAAGTCAAAGATGAGAAGCACAAGCATAAAAATTGAATCAGAACCTTACAAAAAAAAGCCTTTGTGACAGTAGTAGTAAGATAATAAGCCTAGGGTTCTTTTGTGCTTTTGAACATGTCAAACTATAGCAAAAGAAAGACCAAATTGATGGAGTACCCCCATAACACACAGAAACAGAATAAATAATAACAGACAATTGGCATTGGAAACCCAAAAAATAGTTTTGAAAAAAGTAGAAGAAAGATATAAACTAACCAACTCTCTCCGCTTGAGCTCAGATTCCCAGGATGCAAGTTCTTTAGCTTTGTCATTTGAACCCTAAATTCAAAGCACAAGAAACATATGACAATCTAAATAAATAAGTGTCAAAATTTCTCAAGTTAGACCATTCAGCTAGTCTCCTCTCAAGGCTCTGTTTGGCAACAAGAGTTGATTCGGGAGTATTAATTCCACAATTTTCCCACTTAATTCAGGAATTTGTTATCTCCAGTTAGTTCCTATATTTTGTGAAGGTGTTTGGTGAGACATCTAGAAATACAACAAAAATTACAGTGAAGTAATGTTCACTTATAATTGACAAAGTGGAAAAATAATTCTCTACATTGAATTTTCTTTTAGAATTTAATGAGAACCCCAAACTGTTAGATAAAAAAGGGAGAAATACTACTCATGATAGATCAATAACAATAAACATATTAATACTATTTCGTTGTATTTCTAGATTTTATGATTTAGCAAGGATATGGTAGGAGATATATTTGGATGCTTCATTATTTTAAATCAGCTTAAGAACGGATATTGTTAATTCCAAATTAATTTAAGTCCCCTCCCTCCCCCCTCCAGAAATTAGTTGGATCCAGCTTTACATTTCAGTTCCACTTATTTCTGCTCCCATAGTGTTTGGGGTCCCATATTCTGAAATTAGACTAATTTCACCTGAGTTCCTTGGTGTCAAACCAGGGCAGTAGCAAAATGTTGATTGACCAAATTGATTTGCATTTAGAGAGCTTTGAAATATGAACTTAACATTCCATAAAAAAGGCTTAATAGCTTTGATTAAAACCAAAATGATAGAAGTACTTTTTGGTTAACAGTTTAGATTATCTTGGACAAAGCATTCCAGCGCCAGATTTTGAAGATTACATCAATATTCAGCCAAACTCCCCCACCAAGAATATCAAATCTTAGCACTACCACATGTGCTCTGTGAGTAATCAGTTTTGTCGAGTGCACAATGCTAAACAGATTTCTTGATCAGTCTTATGTAGTACCTTGAGTACAGAATGGAAGAGCTATCAAAGTTTCAGCCAAACTAACCACTATGTAAACCACATCTTAGCCTCAGTACACGTGCTTTCCCAGATCCCTTGTACACATTTATAAGCATTTTTTACCAAAAAAAAAAACAGTGGCAAAAACATAAAAATAATAGATAATACAAATAAAATAAAGGAAGGTGAAGCCCAATAAATGTATCACCCAAGTTAGTCGCGCATAATAAATAAAAATCAATAAGTAGAGGAATACTAAGCCATACATTCATTGTATCAAGCGGTATATCAACAGTATCAAGCTTATTCCCAAACCCAGCCGGCTCCGATGGCTTAAATCCAAAATTTTGTGCCCTACCTCCACCATTTCCATTCTACAATTGCACAATTCAAAATTAAAACAGAAATGACTACCATGTAAATATGTAATAGATTTGGAAGCATAAACAAGGTTAGATTGGAGTAACATAAAACTTTCTAGTATATTGCCAAATTGAACACAAGGAACTTCTAGAAACAACATGAAAGGATACAAAGTATCATACTACTGCAGGTCATTGCAATACAGGTAATACTGGTATGTGGTACTGAAACCATACTTTCTTAATAAAACAACAGAAAGACAACGCCTATTTCGTTAGATTGTAACAAGGGAATGCTAAAAGTATCAAACCTAAGCCAAGCAGAGAAAGAATCCCAGATCTAGGGTTTCAACAGAACAAAGATCTAGTTATTCTCGTCAAAACACCGGGTTTCCTTTGGTTCTGTACTGAAGTCCAACCTAATTTATTCACCGCTCACCGCAAATCGATCTAACTTCTCCACTTACAAAAAAAATAACGAGGAAAAAACCACAAGCAGAGAAATAAATCATTTTTACCGAGAAGGGATTGACTTCGTTTTCCTCGTCGAAGGGATTCGGATCGTGGTGGTGTTGCATCCTTTCTTGCCTTTTTTTCTCAACCGGTAGTTGATTCCTGTGCTTTCCGAGCGGTTTTACTGGCAAGTGGCTTTAGGCTTTAGTTGGAGTGAAAGAGTGAGACTGAAGTGAACCTCGGGCAAGCAACCAAAAACTAAGAAGAAGCGGTTTCCCCGTTCTCAATATAAACCTGGTTTTTCTATTTACTGTAACACTTCCGACTGAAATGGCTACTCTGACGAGCGGATCCGAAATGTCGAAGAAGTTGGTCTATATTATACGATTATAAAACAGGTCTTAAGTATTTTTGTTGGGAAGGCGGTCGGTCGCTTGCTTCTTATTAGTTGTCCAAAAGTTATTCCAGACTATCTGTTTCAAATAAACCAGAGTAAATTACACAAATAGTTTTTAAATATATAAATTGATTAATCGTTTTAATTGTAAAATATTAAATTTTTAATTTGTTATCTAATATTTTTAATTCGTAAAAAATACAAAACAAAAACACACACAATATATATAGAAATGATATTAGAAATAATATTAGAAATAATAAATCGAAGAAATCGAATTAGAAATCGAATTAGAAATCCAAATATCAACTCTCCCAACGATCATAAGAAATCGAAATAGACATAATATTAGAAATAAAATATATATACACACACACATATATAAAGATTAGCTAATATTAAAATGTTTATTCCTAGGCCGTGGAACAAACGCTTCGGTTTTTATATTTTCGATATCTAAAGAGATCGATCCAGACCATTCAACATTCAATCTACAATAAAATGTGCTTGGAGATCAAATTTTATATTTTTTGAAATTTTTTTACTATTTATCAAGCCATAAATTTATTAAAATCGTTGTTTTCAATGATCCATAAATTTTTCACTGTTTATTAAAATTAGCGATTAAAACTGGCTTAATAAATAGTAAAAAAGTTTCAAAAAATATAAAATTTGGTGTCCAAGCACATTTTATTATAGATTGAATATTGAACGGTTTGGATCGACCGTTTGGACTTTGAAAATGTAAAATTCGAAGCGTTTGTTCCATGGCCTAGGAACAAACGTTTTGATATTAGCCAACCTACTCATATATATATATATATATGAGTAGAACTAGGTGTTCTTAAGCTCACCAAGTCTTTTTGTGAGCTTAATTTAAAAATATATTGAATTGGCTTCAAATGATGCATCCAACCCGTTGAAACCGATCAACTTCACAGTGATGCGCTTACATGTCAAATTTTTAAATTTTCGAATTAATTTAGTATAAAGTCAAGCGGTCAAAAAAAGATGGTTTATAAGTTAATTTTAATGTGTTCATTTTTCATTATTTTTTGACCGCTTGACTTTATATTAAATTAGTTCGAAAATTTAAAAAATTGACATGTAAACTCATCACTCGTGAAGTAGATCGATTTCAACGGTTTAGATGTATCACTTAAAACCAATCCAATGAGTTTTTGAGTTAATCTCACAAAGAAGCTTGGTGAGCTTAAGAACACTAATTTAGTTCTACTTATGTATACATATATTGAATTCACGAATATAACACTACGGATGGAACGAATAATTCGATGGAAGGAAAGCCACGAACTTCAAACTCTATACGGTAAGTATTAGCCATTTTCCTTTTAACAAATGGATCAACAAGAAATAGCAATTATTATTATCTTATGCCACTGTGTTAGAGCCTGTTCGACAACAGAAATTTTTATGGGAATGGAAATATTTGAAAATGAGAATAAGAATTTTAATTTGTCAAAATCAAAGTTATTTCATTTATGGAGAATTTTAGAAGGTGTTTGATAAATGCATGAAAAATTTATTATAATGTTGGTTTTTTTTTCCTTTTTATAGAAGATGTAATACAAAAATTAAACTATATTAATTGTATTGATACTAATCACTGATAATGATGAAATTAGCTTCATCTATTAAAACTGAGTGTTGCTAGTTTAATTATACTTGTTTAATTACTTTATTGTATTATTATGTTGTGTTTGTTTCATTAAATTGTCTTTTTGTTTATTTAAATTGTGTTTGTTTTATTTTATGAGTAGAACTAGGGTGCTCCTAAGCTCACCAAGCCCTTCGTGAGCGCGACTCTAAAACCTATCGAATTGACTTCAAACGATATTTCCAAACCGTTAGATGTTCAATCTATATTAAAATGTGCTTGGAGACCAAATTTTACATTTTTTAGAATTTTTTTACTATTTATTAAGATGGTTTGAAAATCGTTGTTTTTATTAAAATTCTGCACCATTGGAAAACAGCGATTTTCAAACCATCTTAATAAATAGTAAAAAAATTCCAAAAATATAAAATTTGGTCTCCAAGCACATTTTAATATAGATTGAACATCTAACGGTTTGGAAATGTCGTTTGAAGTCAATTTGATAGGTTTTAGAGTCGCGCTCACGGAAGGACTTGGTGAGCTTAGGAGCACCCTAGTTCTACTCTTATTTTATTATTAAATTGTGTTTGTTTAAATGTGCTTGTTGTTAATGAAAAAAATAAAATAGCTTCAAGAGTTAACTTTGATTTTGAAAATTATGATTCGTATATAAAATTAATAAACTTTACGATATTGGTCTTATATTTGATCAATTAATTTGATATTGTTTAGAAAATTATAGACTTATGTTGCTGATGTAGTGTTTTGACAACGGGGCGGTCCGGTCCGGGACGGTCCAAACCCGTCCGGTCCACGGGTATTCCGGTCCACGGGTCCGGCGGGTTGGACGGGTCCACGGGTCCGGTCAGCACGGGTCCGGTTTTCAGAGGCCGACCCCGGCCCTTGGTGGAACCACGGGTCCGGCGGTTCCACGGTCCGGGACGGTCCGGTCCGGCGGATTTTTTTTTTTTTTTTTTGCTGTTTTTTTTTTGTTTTTTTTTTTCCAATTTAGTAAGTTTGTTTTGAACCGAATAATTTTTGTTATAATAAGACGAACAATTTATATACAAAAATTCGGTTTTGATATTACAAAAATTCATTAAATCAATTGCTTTAGGAAAAAAAACGAATTATTTGATCTTAAAAACCGAATTATTCTAAAACAATTAATTTAAAAACAAAAGTTACCCTCCTTTATTCCGGGCTTGAGACCAACTATATAAAATAACATACGCGGATTTCTAATTTTTTTTTTTTGTTAGTAATTTTTTAATAATGAATAATTTAAAAAAGTAATTGAAATGTTCAAAATTTTAATTTTAGAAAAATAATAATAAATATTGAAAGAGTTTAGAAAATTATACCGACACTACATATCTATAAGTTGTGGTGCATATACCAATAATCATTGTAAAATTCAAATTATTTGATTAATGATAATACTTGCATTAAATGTTATCATTTTTTATTAATATGACATAGCATAAAGATATATTAAATAGAACTTGGATGTTCTTAAGCTCACTAATTATTTGGTGAGTTAACTTCAAAACCTATAAATATAATTTTATAACGAATCTAAATTATTGAAACCGATCTACTTATCGAGTGATGTGTATACATATTAAATTATAAAATTTTGAATTAATATAGTATAAAATCAAACAGTAAAAAAAAAGGTTTATAAGTTAATTTTAATAGGTTCATTTTTCATCGTCTTTTGAAAGCTTGACTTTATAGTTTATACTAATTAATTTGAAAATTTATAAATTTAACATGCAAATGCATCACTTATGAAGTAGATCAGTTTTAATACTTAAAATTCGTCGTTTGAAGTCAATTTGATAGGCATTGGAGTTAAACTCATCAAAGTGCTTGGTGAGCTTAAGAATACCCTAGTTCTATTTCAAGATATGTCACATTGTTAGTGTTTCATTTTAAAATTATAAGCTAGTTACATGTATTTGTGTTAAGTTAATATGTTGTCAACATATCCTCATCCTTAAATTTTAGGATTATGGTGCATTTAATGCTCTAACCTAATTATTGGATAAAAATTTATAAAAAAAAGTAGAGTTCTAGCCTTACTAACTTTTATTTATTTTCTATAAAAGATTCACATCTAATATCAAACTCACGATCTAGCATCCGGAGGATGTAACATTTTTGTCACTAAATTAAAGATTGATTATTTGTTAGAAATAACTTTAAAATTCAACTTTTGGCAATTAGACTATATTTACATGATGCAAAATTATAAAATTTAATACAAATATTACCATTAATAATTAAATAGTTTGAAACTTACTGTGGTCTATATTTAATGGTCTTTGAAGGAATATAATTTAATATTTGAGTTATATGAAATTTGATGAACCATATATGACCAAGACCATATCAATAATTTTTTTTTTGTTCTAGCTTAAGAATTAGTATCAAAATTGTCATAAATCTCAATTTACATGCATGCTACAGTAAAATTTACATGCATGCTACAGTAAAATGTTCAAAAATTTACATGCATGCATACAAATAAAAATATGATAAATAAAAAATTATAATTAACTAATAAAAAATATATAAAAGCCAAAAGAGTGCCTTGTTGACAACGATACGAAATGAATAATTATCGGATAATTAAGTCATATAAATTTTAAGATACAAATATCAATTAATAAATCAAAAACTAAAACTAAAAAATAAAATGGACGTCTCCATAGCAATATAAATGGAGAAGAAGTGAAACAAATATTAAAGAGATAAAACAATGGAAAAGTTGTGGGGATTGGGGCGTGGGTTTGTGGCTCTCCAGGCTCCAACGCACGTGCAGCAAAATACCGGACATGTTTTGGGGGTTAGTCCCACAATCAACACTCAATTTAATCTGAAGTCTATATATAGTACTGCAGTTCACATAAAGTACTGAAAGTTGAAAAGCGGACTGATTGAAGGAGCGGGAGTGGACAAAAATGTTCGGATTGCTACAGTAAAATGTCCGGGTTGCTACAGTACAAAATCCGGGTCCAGCCGGTTCGGCCGGTCCGGGACGGGACGGGTCTACGGGTTGAAGAAGGGGGGTCGGTTCGAGTCTGTAGGAAGAAAACCAAACCGTCCCGTCCAAAGACCGGACCGTACCTAACCCCGGTCCGGGACGGGTCTGGTGCACGGGACGGGCCGGTCCAGGTCCGGTTCACGGGTTGGTCGGTCCGGTCCTGGACCGGGCGGGTTTTTTCAAAACATAAATGCTGATGGAGAAGAAATAAAAAAATAAAAAATAGCAAAATAACAAATGATTTTCGTTAAGAAAAATAAAAATAATAATTGTTGTTGTTATTGTTATTATCTTTGCATTAAGGAAATGGTGATATGTTCACAACAGCCAGTTGCAAAACAAATTCTATGACAAAGTTTCATTCAAGCGGAGAAGCCTTTCCAAGCATTTATGTTTAGATATGACAAAGTCTAATTGCAGAAACCGAAGCTTAGATTAACCAAATAATAATTGTTGTGACATTTTAAAACTTTCTGAAAACAAAAGAGAAAACTTAGTGCAGTATTCCCAACAGTATAATCGTTTTCAGATTTATACTTCAAAAAAAAAAAAATACTTTTCAATTAGACTTGGTTGGGGTGCGCCAGGCCTTTGCAATAGTGCAGCGCAAAGGCGACGCTCGAAGGCCCCAGTAGCAAGCTACTGTGGTGGACCCTCCCCCACAAAAAATAAATTTAATATCGTTGTGAACACATGGTCCACATATCAGATATTAAACTGATAAGAACAGATACTACACTTGATCTTAGCCAAAAGGCCGAGAAAGGTATGAGTTGCTTTAAAGCCGCACCTATTGTTTTATAAGAGCTCCGGGACTTGCATAAGATAGCACAGGGGATGTGGGACTAAAACAGAGCTTTGCTCTTGTAAATGTGAAGCGAACCGGTCGTGCATGTAGCTTCTTAAATGGACTGGGCTATTTCCTGGACCAAAGGATCTATCTCAATATGGGCCTTGCTAAGTTGCTATGGTAGCCTGAAAACTTGCTGTCCGTTTGCAATGGGTGGATAGGCTTCAATTGGTTCTAAATTTTAATTTGTCAAAAGACCAAATTAGACATGTTAAAATCACTTGCGGCATTCCAATTAGACATGTTAACAGTATAATTCAAAACCTTATTTCCTTTTCTCTATGTGTTTGTGTTTTCTTTTCGGTTTGGTTTATTTTCTTTCCTTTGAACGACAAGAAAGAGAGGATGGAATCAGCTAATTAGGGCCTGTTTGGCTGCACAGTGGGAATGGGAATAGGAATAGGAAATTTTTGAACTGAAATTTACGGTTCACGTGGGAAAAAAAAAATTCAGTCTGAGTGAATTTTTTTTTTCCCACGTGAACAGTATTTTGTGGGAAGCAGCCAAACAGGCCCTTAAGGAACGGGTTGGTTGGTTGCCAGGAAAGCAGAGGAGGCCGCGTAAGGAGTAGGTTGAGTGCGGCGTGTTTCTATTTTATTTTTAACAGTTTTAAACGAAAAATTAAATTTAAAATACGGAATTGATAAAATTTCGATGTTTAACACAAATGTCACTTAATTGCGTTTTTGTCACGTGAGAAACACTATTATATGTATAAACGATCTTACTTTAATAACGCTGACAATTCAAAAAGCCTTATTTAGATAATTTCAATGTATGTACAGCAGAAACAAACTACCGTATTTTAACAACGTTGATATTCATGTGATGTTAGAAAAAAGCTAGCACGGATAGCGTTTCTCGTTGTATATAATAACAGACACATTTAAATCAACTTTCCACAGCACTTTCACTCATTTCTCATCTCTCTTCACCTACAGTATTTGTTTCACTGAAAGTTTTTTATTTTTTTATTTATTTTAGTACAATAATTAGCCTACTTCAATTAATTTCCATGGTTGTTGTTGTTAGTACAATAATTAAGTAGTGGTGTTTAACTACATTTACAATTTACATTATTTAGGTTAATTGACCGTAACAACTATTATGATTGGCTTAATGCTATATTTTGTGGAGGACTCAATAAGGATTAGATGGGTTCCTCGTTTTATTTATGTAAGTGGTGAAGTAAACTTTAAACTTTGGTGATGTCAAAGAATTGTTTATAGTCAACTTGGATTGGGATTGAGGGCGAGACCGGTGAATACAACCTTAATATTCAAGTTGGTCGTAATGTTGTGATGTCAGATAATTGTTGCTGTCAACTGGTCCTAATTTGTGAAACATGTCAGGACGGTTTTGAGTTAACGAAACATTGATTTCAGGTAATAAATTAATAATGGTCTTTGAATATCGATAGATATTCCGTTTATGTATTCATCACCTTTTACGGCATATATATTTTTTGTAAGTTAGTTATGTAATATTTACTTTATGATAAAAAAAAAAACGTCAGATGCAATGCTAAATATCACAATACAAAACTACAATTTTAATTAAAAAAAATGTCAGATGTAAACAAAATAACATCTTATTAAAAATGTACAAAATTTTAAATTTTAAATTATATTTAACCTTATTGATGGTTTAAAAGACTAAATAATCATTTTTTTAATAATACATTAAAGACACTTTACTGTGAACCGGTTCAAATAATATCCTTCAAACTTTTTAGTTTATTTATCGTGAACCGGAGCTAGCGCATGATTATTTCATATTCTATAATTCTTTGATTCTTCGATTCTTTGTCCTTGCAGGTGCGTACTAACTCGGTTAAACCTTGAAACAAAGCAAGAGGGTACCCTTGCTCGAGAGAGGGAGAGAGGGAGAGAGAGAGAGAGAGATGGTGGGGATATTCGCCCGATTAAGCGGCGGGGGATCTGCGCACCGCCGTACAAAGAGCGCCCTTGTACGCCTCTCAGCTCACTTCCTTCTCAAATTGTCATACTTTATTATTTCTTTTTCATTTTTACAGTTCTTCCATGCGTAAATACTGTTTATTCGAGTATTTGCTTTGCCTCCAATTCAATTTTGGTCATGGGTGGGGTGGGGGCTGTTTAGCTGAGACTCTTAGTATTTTCTATTTATAAGAATTTTAGCTTCAATTTTCGCACTTTCTTTTGGTTTATAGTGTAATTTGTTGGTTGAGCTGAATCGTCAGTATTTTTTTCTTCCCTGAGACACTTGGCTTTGATTTCGAGTTTCTTTCTTGTTGATCCCTTTTCTCTGCTTAGCTCAACATAATATCACCAATTTCCGTTCAGTGAGTTCCAATTCGAGCCCCTGAGTAATTAATCACGGAATTTTACTGGACTTTCATCTATTTCCCTTAAAAAATAATTTTATTGTTTTTTCTCCTCTTTATGTCCCAACTCCAGGCTGTTCCATTTGGAGATTTGTGATGAAAATATTTTGTTTATTATTATATCTCCTTAAAGTTAGATGATTCTTTAGACTTTAGTCTTGTCTCTGATTTTGCTTTAGTGAGCAATATCTCAATCATGCTTCTTCTTTATTCCTATCAATGGGCTTTTCTTTATTAAAGCATCTATTCTATTCTACCTTTTAATAGTTACAAGTTACAACCATATGTTGTCATTACTTTAATTAGCTTGTCAGTTAAAATTACATGGGCTATCATTATCCAACTGTATTTATTCAGCCCTTTTATTCATTACTTAATCCCCAATGGGGCATAAATGCAATATTCAGCCTCTTTATGTTTTATGTTAACTTTGAATCTTAAGCAGTAGATACCAACATTGAAAATGGCAAGTTCCAAAATTAAGATCGTGCTTCTCCTGATTAATTTGTGACAACTTGCCGTTTAAACTTTGTTTGTAATTTTGCAACTTTTAGGAGGTAGGGGAAACACTGGTACCTAACTCAGAGGCTGGAGGTTCGGCACCTACTATTGAAGCATCGTCTCATGGGATTGGACAAGCACTCGATTTCAAGCCAGTTGAGCATCCAGTTGAGCCACTTAACCACGATCAACCTGTTAAGTGCCCATTACCTGAACCTTCCATTTTGAATGTAAGTCTTTCCTTCATTTTTTTGCTCCGATTACTACATGGGTTTCTTAAAATGGACTTTTTGCCAAAGTAACTGCATAGTCCCAGTTAAACTTCACTTGTTCAATCAAGCACCTTTGGTTAATCAAATTCTACATCTGTTTTACCTTCATGTTTCTGATTTTACAATGATTAGATTTTATTTGGCATCAGAGTATTATTTGGTTGTGTACGGATGTACAAGTGTGCTGCTTAACAGTGACCACTATTTTCGTTTAACTACATAAGTTTTATTCTACATTTCTACTATGTCATATTAGAGATTTTGATTTGAAATAATTTGCACTGACTAATACCACAATTCGATGCAAAACATTCAATAAGGCTTATTAAATATTAAGTTAACCCAAATTTACTAAAAGTTTATGCTGAACAGCTGAAGTGAGTGGACTTCTTGCCTGTTAAAGTTTTCATGAAGCCCTACTTGCTTTAATTAACTTTTCTCCTGTTATGTTTAAAATGCATGTGCTTGATGTACTAAGATTTGAGTTCTGCTAATTTTGGTGAAAATTGAGCATAAATTGTTCCATAACTGGGGTAAATAACTTGATAGGATTCTGTGGCTTAATCACACAATCAAAGCTAAACTGATCATGCCCCCTTTACAAATGGGGTTTGGTTACTGGGGTCAGGTGCCCACATTTCAATAATGGACTATGTAAACTACGACGTGAGTTGTGGTTCTTTTCAATTTTGTTCTGTAATTTTACTGTCTTGTCAACCTCGTATAATTATTATTATTTATTTCTAGTAATGCTTCTAAAGAGTATATTCGGGAAAAATCAGAAAATTAGGGAAGCATAAGACTGGTGCAATGAAGGCACTGGAAATTCAGTCTTAAATTTTCTAATTTGTAAATCATCCGCATTCCGACTAGATGAGCTTTAGTTACTAAACAATGCCTCACAGAAAAAAGAGAGAAAAACAAAATCTCATATTACATCCATCAATCCTTTCAATTATGACTTGCTTTGGCATTAATTTACCAATTTAAGTAACTTATATTGTGTGGTCCATTTCTATTGGTTAGGTAGCCTCACTCTTTAACAACTGTCATATCATCTCCTTTTGCATTGGGTTGTTATGACTTATGACTGTGACTGAAACTATACTAAACAATTAGGTATGCAACTTGATATTATGATTGGTTAGATCAGTAGTATCCTTCACTTCTGTGACTGCCTCATATTACTAAATACCAGTTTATGACGTCTCCGCTACAACATGAAATTACATTAGATGGCACCAGTGTGTATATTTGCACATTTCAAGGAAGTAACTACTCAGGTTCAGTAACTTAATCACTAACATTGCAATTACGCATGAATTAATTGCAGTGATTTAGTAGTTTTTTTTTTATCTTTTATAGGATGGGAGGATATGGAAAGAAAGGATGTCATCTGTTGGAAGTAGAGTTAGAACCGACCTTCCAGTGGTCAGAGAAGAATCCCCCCTGGAGCCTGATGCTGGTGGGTCCAGGCCCAAACCAGTCGTAACAAGGCGGGCCATGTTACCATCTATGAGCGCACCAGAGCACAGTTTTGTAGCACTTCTAGAAGAATGTGGCGACCTATCAATTGAGAATTCCAATATTAGTGATTGATCTTCCTTTTTTTTTTTGTTAATATTTCTCTTAGTTTTCTTAAGATGCATATGTATAAATATTGGGTTTGATATATAACAGTGTGTGTAAAAAATACAGATTATGTTAAATGGTTGTTGTTTGAAATTATATTGTTGTTTATAGATAAATTTGGATTGCATCTTACCAGTTTCCTCAGTACATCCTCGATGAATTATTACAGGTCTAAACCTAAGCAACATCAGCTCAATTGCAGAAAAGTGCAATTTTTGTACCGGCTCGATTTAGAGCTGCTAATGAATTGAGTTTGAGCGAGTTAGGACTAACTCGAGATCAGTTTAGTAAGATACTGAGCCGAGTCAACCCGAGTTGGGAAGACAGGAACGAGCTGAAAACATAAACTTGTGATCATCGAGTTGTCTCGTTACCAACTTGTGATCAAATTTACATCCGGCCTATGCATGGGATTTTTGCAATGAGCCCTATCAAATTTGTAATGTGCGAGTTGGAATATGTTCAAACTCGGTTTGTGAGTTTAACGAATCAGTCAAATCAAGTCAGTTCCAACTCGAGTTGGTACGAGCGAGGCACCAATTACGAATATTTTGTTCAGCCCGAGTTTGATTGCATTATATGCTGTTGTTGATATATGCGACATTGGCTGTCGGCTACATATATCGCACCCTATATACACTAAAAAGAGGGATTCGGATCAGCTGAAATTCCGAAACCAATGAACAGTAATCTTGAAATTCCTGCAATCCGAATTCAGTCATTGAATTTTTTCCGAGAATGTATCTCGAAACAACTGGTTTTTTCTTGCACGCATCTCGGAACAGTTCAACGGCTGAATTCGGATTGCAGAGATTTCAGGATTACTGTTACCGGTCTCGAATTTCAGCAGATGCGCTTCCCTAAAAAGAGTGCTGCTTAAAACGAGGATGGTCTCTCGGTGGAGTATCCACTCTGGTAGAATACTCAACCAGATCAAAATTTATTCGATGCCTATTTGGAATATAAGGGGTTTCTTTAATTTTGAAATGCCAATTAAAACCAACAACTCAGATCTCATTCCACCCGGTCAGGTATTGCACTGGATCTGAATTCCACTTAGTGGGAGTATGTTAGGTCCCACAAAATTTATAGAATTTTATAGAATTTTTAGCAAGCTAAAATAAATTTTCTAGAATCTGTTTACTGATCATTTTTATTTCTAATATTTTAATTTTATTTTCCATTTTATCTCTCCAACTAATACAAAATTATGACAAAAAAAAATTAAGTTCGACTTAATTTTCTTTTTTATGGCGTGGCCCTAGCAATTCATAAGCTTGGTTAAAGATTAAGGCTAATTTAATTGCAATCACCAACGGAATAAAGCAATCGGATGATAAAGTACTTGTAGATTCGGTTTATTTTTTTTTAGGTATATAGATTTTAGGTATATTTTTTTATAAAAAAATAATATTGGCGATATAGTAAAAGTTGGTGCCAATTGTTACATTATTAGAAATGAGATGTAAAATTTCCTTTGCTCACTAACATAAAAAGAATGCGAAGTCTCTTAATTGCTCATATTATATAAAAAATAGTGTCATGACATATTTTCTATGATAGAGACTTCATTCTAATTTTTGTAAAGGGATTTATCTTTTGAGTAAAGATGTTGTCCCCCCACTCCAGTCCTCTAAACGTCCCCTCCAATTCTAACTAACTTTGTCAATCATTAAACCACCTTGAAAAACGTGTAAAAGATGAGTCCAGATTTTTTCTTTAAATACTTGATATCATAAGTATGAATACTTAATGAATTATATATAAATATTTGATATCTTAGGTATGAATACTTTCCATTTTTGTATGAATACTTTCCATATTTGAATATTTGATACCTTAAAAAACGTGTAAAAGTATGTCATCATGGATCTCATTTGAAAGAGAAAAATTGTGTAGAACACGTCGTGGTTTTAGATTTGCAAAATTTCTCATAGATCGTCCCAAGAATTGGTTAGATTGAACGGAGAAAAAAAAAATCACCTTGAAAACGTGTAAAAGATGAGTAGGTATTGTGTCCAGTTTTTTTTTATGTACTTGATATCTTAGGTATGAATACTTGATGAATTATATATGAATACTTGATATCTTAGGTATTCATACTTTCCATTTTGTATGTGAATTAATTTAATCAATGAATGGGGGACTGGTGGTGTGATCCACGTGACTTTTTGGTTGTGGTCTCCAATGCAGTCTGACAGTTACTGCCCCCGAAAAGTAATGGTCCCCAGTTTGTATGTGAATTAATACTTGATATCTTAGGTATGAATACTTGATGAATTATATATGAATACTTGATATCTTAGGTATGAATACTTTCCATGTTTGAATGGGGGACTGACAGTTGTACTTTGACCGTTAGGAGGACTGACAGTTGTACTTTGACAGTTAGGGGGACCGTTTAGGGGACTGAATGGGGGGGGGGCCTGTTAGTCGATCCCTTATCTTTTAAATATTTATTGATTGTTTCATTTTATTAGAGAAATATAATAATGTCATAAATATTAGTTTCGAATAAGAAATATTCAAATATTAATTTAAAATGGATAAGTATTTTAAATATAACATATTTTCTAAAAATTCCATGCATCCTAACAACTTGTTTCCAAACTTTTCTACCCACCTTCATCCCAATAAATTAATTATGAAATCTCATATCCTAACATTTTCGCATTCATCGAACTCATTACCATATAAAAAACACCTTCTTTTGCTTTGATGGGAGTTATTTTTTTCTTTGCTTTTTTTTTGAGGGAATCCGTATCCTCTGCATTAACTCAAACTTCTCGGCCGTCCGATTCAGGATTCAAGTCAAGATGCAATGCACGAGACTCCTTTAATAACCGTGGCCAATACAGATTTAACGGTCTGGATTCATTTTGAATTAACTCAAAGTTTAAGTTAACGCAGAGGATCCGAATTCAGGCGCCTATCCATCCTGTCTGACAATTGATTGCCTCGTTCACTCGTCTGAGAGATTTGGGTATGAATTGACTGGATATGTTGGTACGATGACTTTAATTAGTTATACAATACATTGAACGATACTATGAACCGCCAATAATGATCTACTTCAAGTTTTGCATTTTACGCTTGGAAGCTTCTTGAAAACTCAGCTATGTTCATGAAATAATCTCGAAAATTACTTGTTCAATGTTTTACTTGTGAAGGCCGTGATTTACTTTTTGTGGAAATCCAGTGATAGTTTAGGTTAAGCTCCCAACCTTTTGTGACCTTAAACTCAAGTTCTTAGACCATATGGTGCAGGCTGGATGTGTATGATCTCCCGTCATGTCTAGCTTCTGTTCCAACTCTCTTCTAGTTCTATTTAAACGTACCAATAGAATGAAGAAAATTACCCACTTTAATTGCCTAAAGGCGCAATATTCCAACAACTGATACCCATTTTCTGCACTTTTTCTGACCTTAAAAGCTATAACGCTACAGCCGATTTTCTTTTATCAAGATTATAAATAACTATTATAGCTACGCAATAACTTTTTCAGATTAAAGTACATTTATTGATGTAATAGTGAACTTCTGATTGTCAGCAAGACCAGAGTCATCACATTCGCTAATCTGAGACAGTACAAAACAAATGGGTAGAAAAATTGAACAAGTACGAAATTAATCAATAACAATTGTCAGGTTTTTCTCAAACACTCAAGAACAGCAGCGGGTATTGTTCAAAAACGGAACTGCAGCACATTGTCACACATAGATAACAATGGTAGAGGCAGGGATTAATTTCACTTTTGAACCTTGGATCAACAAAAAAAAGAAGCACATATAGAAGAAGAGAGAAAAAACAATGGATGGCCAACAGATCAGTTTCTTGCAAAAGCAAGAAACTGAGCATGTAAGAATCTCTGGTCATTTTATCTTCATAAAAAGAATCAACTTCTACTAAAACTACAACAACAGATCCCTACGCTGAATAATAAATAAAAAAGAAAACATATACCATCAAAATTAGTTGAGGCCTCAATGGGGAAGAAAAATATACCTCCCTACTTGCTCTTCTCCCAGAACTAGCTAGTTTTCTCCTCTGCTGATGCTCAGCCACTTTGTAATCCACCACCTCTCTGAACAAAGCCGGGCTGAGTTCGCACTCTTTGCTACCATAAACCGCTGCCTGGACTCCTGCCATCAACTTTGCAATCTCTCTGCCCGAGAAGCCATCTGTCTTGACCGCTGCCTCCCTTATGATATCATCGGTAATACCCTTCACCTCGATTTTCTGTGGCTGTTTCCTCAGGAACCAGCCTGCATTAATGTGTCAATAGCAACAAATCAGCCCTGTTTCCTCACCAATACTTTATCCAGATGTATTATATAACATTTTACATCTTCAGGTGAAATACCAAATGGTTCAGCACGGTGTTGGCACTGTAACAGCATGTAACAGATGGTATTGAGCATAATGAGCAAAAGAACAATTTATTAGATAAATGATGTTACAGTGAAATACCAAAGCACAAAGGACGTTTTCCATCCTTTTCAGGTGAAAACCAAATAATATGCCTTCTAAAACTATATTTTGGGGATTTATCAGGTCTGAAACCAAAGACAAAACACTTAATTTTGAGAAGTTCAGTAACACCATAAAACCCAAATCCGAAAAAATAACTCCCCTACCTAATATGCCCTTGCCCTTGGCGTTCTCACCCGCCTTGACAATATACTTGTCAAGGTAGAGCTTGAGGAGCTTGAAACGCTCCTCTTCGCCCGGCAAGGGGAATTCAAGGACCTCATCAATGCGGTCCGTCACTGCTGAGTCCAGATCTCCGGGTCGGTTTGTTGCAAGAGCCAGCACGATATCTTTGGATTGGTCGCCTGTTCTGAAGAGAAGTGCATTTAAGGCACTCCTTTGTGCTTCACTCATGTATGTCTTGTTTCGCCTAGACAGAAAAAGAGAGTAATGTTGTTAGCTTGTCTATAGTAATGCTACATGCCAGTGAGGCTTTTTTCTACAGTCCTAGTGATACTTGCTGGCAAAGGTGTTGTCTATAGTAATAGCAGCCAGTAAATATTTTGTGGACCTTTTTCTATCTGTTATTATTTAGGGTTGTTCTCTAGCATTAGGTTTCTCTTAAGCTAGTTTGCATAGGGGATGCCACCCATCCATTGAGTCACAGCAGCTGGTCTGGTAATGCTACATGCAGGGGCGGATCTACTGTAGCACAGGGTAGGGCAACTGCCCTACCCTGAAAATCCAAAACTAATTTACAAAGACTGGATTTTGGGTCTTTGCTCTACCCTGAAAATTGATATTGCCTTACCCTGCAGCCCAATTAAAATAACTGGCCCATTGTATATTAAATTTGGTATATTATATAAGATACGGTCCATAAATTCAATTCGAAACCCAATTCAATAATTTCTTGCCCTACCTTGATCAAAATCAGGCATCCGCCCCTGGCTACATGGCCGTGATTTTCCTACAAAACTAAGTTTGTTGGACCCTTTACTCAATATATATCTGCTCTACTCCTTGATATAAGGAACACTACGACTTACTCGCAAAGGAAGGCATCAGCCTCGTCAATAAATAGGAGAAGACCCCTATTAGATTTCTTGGCCCAATCGAACAGCTGGTGTATTTTCGTCACTGCTTGAGATCCCAGTGGAGCCACATCTCCACCAGTCATCAGAGCATAATCTAAGCCCTACTTACCACAGAAACTAAATTAGATAAATGCTTTGTGCTAGATGTCGCCAAGACTAAGAATCAGATTAAAAAGTTCATATATGGCAACCTCAACAATATGCTAAAAAATTCAAGAATGCCCTTGAAATATTAACCATTATGCTTTTATCCCTCAAAATGATACAACATCTTTGATAAATATTGCAAAAGAACCCTGGTTAAGAGCCAGGTAGTTTAATTCAAGGGTTTCCAAAATAGAGTCAATATTTTTCAATATTTCCAAGAAAGACCTACGAAGTTGTGGGGTCTTTTTGCAAAATTCCAAAAATATCGAGCATTAGATGTGCAAGTGAAGAGTGTTCTCCATGCATACCCAGTACTGAATCAGCAAAGTACTCCTAATACATGCCCCATTTCCCAGGTGGGTTTTAAAAAACAGTTATCCAATTTAAAAAAAATTTAGTAGGGGATAAATAAATCTATACCGATTTTCGAGCTAATTCTCGTGCTACCAGGGTTTTGCCTGTACCAGGGGGGCCATAGAACAACATATTACGAAATGGGGCCTGATGTGCCTTGGTATTAGCTGTAGCACCAGCCAGCTGCTGGATTCTTTTCTGAAGTGATGGGTTCAAAATGACGTCACCAAAACCATTTCCATTTTTTCCAGGGTTGTTCTCCTTGGTTAGGTTTTTAGACGCTGTGCTCATGGCACGGGAAGAAAAGCCTGACCAGGGATACTTTCCTCTCGATGACTCCCTGATAAGGGATGGTTGGCCCAAAATGCGGTCAACATATCCCCAAACTACTTTTGCACCTTCTCTGTGAAAAAATAAGCATACAGGTGAGTATTGGCATGCATGCAAAAGATGTTTACTAGTGATGATAATGAGTTATGCATGCTGGGCAGAACATGGCAAGGTACAGTCATAGTAGGTTTCAGTCTCCTTTCACTTGCATTTTTCTTTTTGTTGGAAAATGAAAATAAAAATTTGAACACCAAAATGTTTACTTGTGATTGATTGGTTATTGTAATTCGACCGTCTTTCTTTCATAGAGCCTTAATTACGGTGTCTGTCAATTGTTGACATAACATCAGAGGCAACAAAATATTTGTTATTGTAAATTACAACACAAACTCTGTCAGATTTTCAGTTTATGCTACATTTCCCAATTCTTTTCACATCCATCCTCAAACCTTATGGCATCTCCAAAGATGCCAAGTCAGCACCTGGCAAATGATAGCTGAAAGGGCCACCTGAACCACTACCACAGTTCAAAGGGTCTTAACTAAACCAAGTTCAACAGTTCAGGATTCAAACCTAGGTTTCCAAAAAAAATTAATAAATATAAAATTCAAATAAAATTACAATAATAACATCCAACCTGGTAGTATATATCCCAGCTGCAAGAGCAGTAACACCACCAACAGCTACAACTAACTTATTTTGATCTGTTAATATTGCCTTGAGACCACCTGGAAAGAATATAAAGAGGAGAGAATCCAACTTATGAATCACATACTTGGCACTAACTTAACTAAGGTGCTACATTCAAAATTTGACCATTTACTGAACTCCAATTAGCTTTGCATATACAAAATGTAATTGAAATTTCAAAAGCACCTCCAATGTGCTCGAAAGTAGTATTGATAGCAGACACCCACTTCTCTCTCTCAGCATTGGCCTTCTCAACCAGCATCCTCCTATTGACATCCTCAGCCAGCTTGGCTTCATGAGCCCGGCCCTCAGCCTCGGCCAGCGCACGGACCTTAATAGTCTCCCGCTCAATCTCGGCCTTCTCCCGCTCTGTCTGCCGCCTCTGTGCCTGTATCTGTTCCTCTGTCGCCCGCCTTATTTGCTCCTGCCGGATAGATGACTCCTCTTGCATCTTTACCAACTCCTGATTTCTATGCCTCTGGCTCTCATGCTCTGCCTATCATTACAAAAACCTTTATTATTTGTGAAACTGTGTAAATATGTCCTAGACTTATCATTTCTTTAACAAAGGAAGTATGCTGCTTTTATATGTAGGATGTTAATCCGACAAACTCGAACAATTAGGTCAAGTCAAGTAAGCATAATCACTGTTCTGTCTTTTTCAGTAAAAAGCAGCGTTACTGCCATCCGAAGAAAAATTTCAGTCGGTATGGTGCTGTGATCCCAATTGATACTCTTTTTCTTTATCTTTTATTCAAAATGGCAAGGCAAACAGGTGGAATATATCATGAAGGAATTAAATGAAGAAAGGGCAGAGCAACAGTGAAAAATGCCGAGTATAAAAAGAATAAAACCTTTGAACAGCTTTATTAGGATCCCTTCTCTCTTTTTCCATGAAAATATAATGCAGAGTATAAAAAGAAAGAAAAGAATAAATAAAACCTGCATTCTCTTCCTTGCCAGTTCATCCTCATACCGCGCCATCTGGGCTTTCGTCTGTGCTTGCTGCTGCAACAATTTTTTCTGTTCATCATACACAACACGTTGTCTGTCCTGCAATACCACATCAAGTCAGTTTTCCATCTACCATTACAAATAAAGGAATATAGGATAATTCATATAGTGGTGGCATTTGGTTGAGCTTAATCATGGAATAAGAGGTTTAGGGCTCAGTTATTCTACCAAACGCGGATTAATTACGTTGGCCTAACTAGGCGTAACTCCAAAATTAGGCCTCTAAATTTAAACCACCTTTCCAAGTGGCTTAAGAGTTAGCCCCTCTTCAGCCCCACTGTCACCGACTATTTTTTCCCCCCTCTTCTTTAGTCAAATTTAATATAACTTTAGGGCATGACATAACTTTAGACCTCAAACAAACATGAATAGCTTAGGCCGGCCTAAGTAGGTCTTAGGCCTCAACCAAACACCACCAATGGCCAAACCAAGTTGTTTTGGTAAAATATGAAACAAGTTCCATGATGGCAAAATTTATTGCAATCAGGCAAGGATATTTAAGAAACGAAAAATTATATTCAACTCACGGTCTCATGCTGAGCTTGCAAAGCCTGGTACTCAGCTTTCTTCACTGCCAATTCAGTTTGACGCGTCTCTTCTTGCTTCCTCATCAATTCAAACACCTAGACAGATTGAATTATACATAAGAACCTAAAGATCTAATGACATGAATGAATGGTAGATTTGGGCATCGGAGGATTTAATAGTAAATAGCCAATTTTTTTTTTAAATTTGTATTTTCCTCTTAAAAGTAAATCCATCACAAATACAAAAGTTTCCTTCTCCCAAACTTATCAAAACATGAACCCATAGAAAATTCCCTCCCCTTCCAGTGTCTGCATTTCCCTTGTGTTTACAATTTCCCAAATCAATAGAAGCTCGCGAAAAAAAATTATATTTCAACTTGTATGGAAAACATAAGGAATTATATTTTCATTTGGGATCCCTTCTCCCAAATCCATCAAAAATTAAAACTACAGAAACATCCCTCATTTTTAGGAGCCTGCATTTCACTTGTGTTTATATCCTGCTATTGTTTTCTCCTCTATTTCAGATATCACTACAAGCAGGTAAAATGATATTTATGTCACTTCCTAGAAAAACAAGGACATGCATTTTTCACTTTATTCTAAGCAAAGTATGATTTTCCTTTTAAGGTTTGCATTCCTTTTTCTCCAGAGCTTCCATTTCTCTTATGTTTACAATCTACTAATTCTCGCACCCTTTCCAAATCAGTAGAAGCATGTGAAAAGAACTGTGTAGGTTTTCACTTGAATGAAAATAAGAAAGTGCAAAGTTTTTATAACCAAGGTGTTGAATTTACCTGAAAGGATTTTTAAAAAAGATGCAATGCATTAAACTCAATTTACACAATTGATCGTGTCAAGACTAAGCAAAGAAAATCAAAACCTTTTTAGCCTGAGAAGAGTTATTTATCTCTCGCAAAGCCTTGGCGCCTCTCTCAAGGGCCTCTGGATCAAACCCGGCTGCGGTGGTCCTGGGATTATCATTTCTGACCTTAGGCACCTCCTCATTACTCGCTGGAGATTGACCTGTGGCTGTGGGCCCCTGTTCGGCAGGCTGCGCAGGAGGTGGGCCTCCCGCCGCCGAAGGAGAGGAGGAAAATGTGGGGATTTTGAAGGGACCATCGGCGTACGCCCGGTCTACGGTGAGCCCAGCCGCAGCGGCGGCGGCTGTCGCGAGGGAGAGTATGGTCTGATGTGTGGAAGGCATGGTGTACGAATAAGAAGAAAGGTATAGGGTTTAAGAAAGAAATGGACTGAAGAAGCAAGGGGCTTATTTTTGGCCGTTGGATTCGGAGATCTACGGCAGACCTTCCTTGGGATGTGACTTGTTTCCCAAGGTCGACATGGAAAAGAAAAAGTCGGTTTTCTCATTTCGGCCGACTCGTCGGGTCGGAAGTCGGAACTGAATCGGATCCAATCATCCAAATAAAATCCGCGGATCAAAATTCAACAGAGTTTTTTAGTTACCATTTGAAAAAAAAAAAATAGAGAATTGACATGAAATTAGAAGAAAATTCTAGTCTTTAGCAAAGCGAATTCACATCCTCTCCGGTACCGTAACAGGAAATCTTTTATAATTATTGGATCTGGACCGTTCTTTTTAACTTGACCCGAAATCTCAAAGCCCAATAATATTGCCCCTGCGTTAGCTCGAATCTCAAAGCGGCTGAGAGTTAACCTCAAACCATAAAGTGAAGGAAATCTTTTACAGTAATAGGGAGGATATTTGTTCTTAGCACAGCACGGTCGGTAGGACCAATGGCGGAGCACCATGTAACATGGGTAGGCAATTGCCTACTCGGGAATTTTAAAATCAGATATGAAATAGTATAAATATGTTGGCGTGCTTACTGGAAATTATTAAATTGCCTACTCCTATCATTTAACAATTCAATACTGCAATCCAATCGAATGAATTAAATTGCAAATTGCGACTGATAATTGACTAAAATTGTTGAGTGTTAATGTTTTTTTATTTTTGTTTAAATTTGATTTAGAATTTAGTGAGATTGATTAAAATGATTCAAGGATATAAGTTAATTTTGTCCACTAATCCGGTAATCCGAAACTTTTTGCCTACCCCTGGTTCAAATTCTAGCTACGCCATTGGGTAGGACCCACAACTTTACAGTTCAGATTTACTCTCAGCTGGACCAAATTCAATCATGTGTCTATTTAGACTGTTGAGGTACCTTTTAAGATTCGTACCAGGTTAAAAAAACAGACTGAATCATCTCATTCTACAAAATAGTGCCTACGTAGTAATAAAGAGGATACAAATTGATATATGAGTGTCATATAAGAGTGAGAATCATACATTTTACCGAAATTTTTATTAATATTCAAAAAAAATATCAAATTTCAAAATCTACGCTCTAGTCTGAGAAATTACGAAATCTGCTCAAACTGAATTTTTTTTTTTTGCGGAATAGAGAAATTAGGCTTTTCCAATAGATGGAAATAACTCATTTACCAGTACCTTTTCACTATTCTATTCTTCCACCTTTTATTTTCAAGAAAGAATTACTACTCTGTTCCTTCTGCATGGTGCTTTACATCAACAAGTTGAACACTTTTTTAGTGTTAGAACTAGATAATTACAAAGACACGCGTACGTGTCTTATTGCGTTTCATATCTTCTTTTGTTTATTGTTTTATTATCATCTTTAAAGTGTATTATTAAAGTTAGTTCAATAGACAGATGTCTAGGTGCAGTCTAGCTAGATGATCTCTTTATACGGAACGGACTCTTCCGAGAGAAAGAAGAGCAGAGTCCTGCTCTCTGATCTCAACTATTTAAATTATTGAGATTTGTGCATGAAAAAGTTTTTTATTGAGATATGTGAATAAAAAATTTTGAATGGTTGAGATCGGAAGAGCAGCAGAGTCATATCCTCTTTATACGGAGTGGGGACTGTCCGACGAAATTTTTTATCCGTATAAATTATTAAAATTAGACGTACGAAAATAGAAAGAGTGTCTTATTTTTAATAAATATAGAAAGATTAAGTTTATTGATTCTGATCTAAATATTATGGATCAGACTCAATGATTCAGATTCATGTTTTTTTTTTTTTAGTTTGGATACGACCATCCGATTAGAGGAGAATCAAGCTCTGGTCCACAAATGATCTCAGAAAAACATAATATTTGAATCTGGACCATTGAGTCAGATTTATATATTTTAGATCGGACTCAATGAGTTAGATCTTTCTATATTTGTTGAAAATGAAACACTCTTTCTATTTCTGTACATATGAATTTAATAATTTCTATGAATGAAAAATTTCCCTATCCGATAGCATCAGATCAAATTTGATCAATATATGGTTTAAAGATCCGCATTAAGATTTATGCATTCTTGTATACGAATCTTAATGTTATTCATGTAAATTTTGATACGAATAGCACTGTTCTAACATAACATCAGACTGAATTTGATCCGTCGTCTATCAGACTGTCCTTATTTCCCTTTTGCCCACCTAAGAGAAGTTAAGGCTTAGAGACTACTTATCCAGCTTGTTGGCGGGTTATGCGATAGTGTTTGAGAAAATTTTATGGGCGCATGAATGTTTGTATATTGAGGTTTTTCTAACTAGAACTTTTTCTTTATTTCGGCCAATTATGTTGGTAAGTTCGGATTTAACCGATTATATTTGATTTCACATCTTCCTGTTATAGACGTTCTAGAAATCAAAGGGGAATTAATGAATTTGAAAGAAGTGGAAGTTTCAATGGAAAACATTGCAGCAGCTTAGTGGTTTACTCCTGGGTACCTCGGGCAGGGCATGGCAATACCCGTCCCGGGCGGCGGGCACAACGGGTATCCGGGTACAACGGGCACGGGTAGATGGATTTTTTTTTTAAAACTCCGCCCTGCCCGTTTCAAACCCGTGCCCGTCCCGGGTAGACGGGTACAACGGGCACGGGTAGATGGGTTTTTTTTTTTTCTGTTTTCTGTTTTGTTTTCTTATTTTTTTTACCGTGTCGTACGAATATTATTACGTGTTTATAATTCGACTTTTAAAATCTGAATAGTTCAATATCAAATATTGTACATATATATAACAAAATTATCAAGTCACATCTTTATAATTCCTAAATAAATAAAATTTGTAACTCATATATAAAAATTCTTTGTGCGAAAATTTGTATATTTATTCGGCTAAGTACAAGTCTAATTATTTATTTGTTTACACGAGTAATTTTATTTTATTTTCAAACTCTCATTCTAATTATATAGTTTCATAATTTATTTATATCTCGAAATTTGTAGTTTACATTTTAAATTGATAATATATTTTGTAAACGTTCAATTTAAATTGATAATATAAATCTAAATCTAAATTAAATAAAAATTAAATATAAATATAAATTCAAATCTAAATTTAGATGCAAATTAAATTAAATCTAAATTGAATATAAATGTAAATCTAAATTAAATTTAAATTGAATCCAAATCTAATTTAAATCTAAATTAAATTAAATAAAAGGAAAAAAAAACAAGGCATTTCAGCCTCTGGAGTTTGGATTCAGCCTCTGCCGAATTTAAAAAAAAAAAAAACCTCTGCCGAATTTCAAAAGAAAAAAACAATCTAAATCTAAATTCAAATATAAATTAATAGGTTAAATAAAATATAAATAAAAAATATCTTAAATCAATTAATTTAAAACAATAAACATTTTAAATTGATAATATATTTTGTAAACGTTCAATTTAAATTGATAATATAAATCTAAATCTAAATTAAATAAAAATTAAATATAAATATAAATTCAAATCTAAATTTAGATGCAAATTAAATTAAATCTAAATTGAATATAAATGTAAATCTAAATAAATGTAAATCTAAATTAAAAAAATAACTCTAAGTCTAATTCATAATAATCTAATTCAAATTTTAAAATTCTAAGTCTAATTCAAAATAAATACAACTTGTTCTAACTTATTTTAAAAATCTATTTTAAAAAAATAACTCTAACAAATTGAACTTATTCAAAAAAATAACTCTACCAGATCCAACATATTCAAAAATAAAATATAAATCTAGCTTATTTATCTAACAAATATAACTTATTTATCTAGCAAAATATAAATCTAACATATTCACATATAAATGTAACATATTCAAAAAATATAAATCTAACATATTTAAAAATTAATCCGAAATTAAAAAATAAAATCTAGCCTATTTTAAAATAAATCTAACATATTCAAATGATCAAATAACATATTCAAAATTTAAAAAATAAAATATAACATATTCAAAAAATAAAATCTAACCTATTTAAAAATAAAATATAACATCTTCAAAAAATAAAATCTAACATATTCAAAAAATAAAATCTAACCTATTAAATTTAGACCGAATTTAAAAAATCAAATATAACCTATTTGAAAAATCTAACCTACTAAAAAAATCCAACCTATTTATAAACAAATCTAACATATTTTTTTTAACCTATTAAAAATAAATCCGAATTTCAAAAATAAAATCAAACCTATTCAAAACAAATCTAATTACTTCACATATTCAAAATAACAAATCTAACATATTTTTTTAACCTATTAAAAATAAATCCGAATTTCAAAAATAAAATCAAACCTATTCAAAACAAATCTAATTACTTCACATATTCAAAATAACAAATCTTACATATTTTTTTAACCTATTAAAAATAAATCCGAATTTCAAAAATAAAATCAAACCTATTCAAAACAAATCTAATTATCACATATTCAAAATAACAAATCTAACATATTTTTTTAACCTATTAAAAATAAATCCGAATTTCAAAAATAAAATCAAACCTATTCAAAACAAATCTAATTACTTCACATATTCAAAATAACAAATCTAACATATTTTTTTAACCTATTAAAAATAAATCCGAATTTCAAAACTAAAATTAAACCTATTCAAAACAAATCTAATTACTTCACCTATTCAAAATAACAAATCTAACATATTTTTTTAACCTATTAAAAATAAATCCGAATTTCAAAACTAAAATTAGACCTATTCATAACAAATCTAATTACTTCACATCTTCAAAAAAAACAAATCTAACATATTTTTTTAACCTATTAAAAATAAATCCGAATTTCAAAAATAAAATCAAACCTATTCAAAACAAATCTAATTACTTCACATCTAACAAATCCAACATAAAATAAATCTAACAAATTTAAGTACTTAACAAATTTAACAAATCTAACGTAAAATAAATCTAACAAATCTAATTACTTAACAAATTTAACAAATCTAAATTAATCTAACATGAAACTAAATTTACTCTACAAAAATAAATTAAACTAAATTTACTCTACAAAAATAAATCTAGCATAAACTAAATTTACTCTACAAAAATAAATTAATCTAACATGAAATAAATGTAACCTTTAAATCTCGAGGAAAAATCTTGTGGGAGGTGCCGAACTTCGTAATTCCGATACCTTCGTAATTCCGTTTGCGTATTTGTAGAATGAATTAAATTTACAACTATATTTTTTTCAAACAATAAATTTAAAAACTGAAAATAGTAAAATTTTAGATTGAGAGAATGAGATTATGAGAGATTGAGAGATTGAGAGAATGAGAGGGTGTGAAAATATTGAGAGGAAGAGGGGTGAATATATAGAGTTTTGATTGGAGGGAGAATAATATTTGAAATTTAATAAATCCGAAAAAAAAAACAGAATTGACGGGTGGGACCCACCCGTACGGGACAGACGGTTTGACTGATTTGAACCGGTACTGTAGAACGGCTCAATATTTTAACAGAGCAGTTTTAGCTTCATGCAACGCACTAATCAACTGCCAGCTAGGTTAAATTCTGTACTCCGTGCGCTGCATGAAGCCAAAACTGCTCTGTTAAAATCACGGTTACTGTAGATCCGGGGGGAAGAAAATTTGAAATAAAGGGGTTCGGGTAGCGGGCACGGGTACGGCGGGTACGGGTACACCCGGGTTTTGCCCAAAAATAGCAGCCCTGCCCATTTGAGACCCGTACCCGTTTACCCGGATGTACCCGGGCACGGGCGGACCGGGTTCGGGCAGCCCGTTAGGGGTAGTGTCAAACCACTACAGCAGCTCTTATGCTATATCTATTAATTTAGAGTAGCTGTAATGCTGTATCATGAATTTTATTTTATTCATTTTTTAATATTATAAAAAAGTCGGGCGCTAATGAAAACCATGCCAACTTGATTTTCTCCGACCGGGACTACATTGAAATGACCAGAATTCAAAGACCTTGAATAAGTAAAACCTATAATTCTAAAACCTTTAATAGAATTATAGGTAGGGTATTCGTCTACCTTTAAAAAACACTTCACCAAAATCGTGTTTTATTAAAACTTCCTAAAAGAAACTGAAGATGAGCTGTGGACTCTCAAATTATGAACATTTGAACCAGATACTAGAGGAAGCTAATATATCGTTTTTTTTCCCGTTGTTTATTATAATTTAAGTTAATTCCTGATCGGAATAGAATCACGAGGGAATTATACGAAAGTGAATTTAATTTTTAGCAAATCTTATAATTAGATTAGTATTCATTGAAAGAGGAGAGACCCTACTTGATCCCTTCTCGCTGGACCCCTCGACGACGCGAGGAGGGATGAGGCAGTCCAGATCGCCGCCGTCATCTTCATCGAGCTCGCCCCACCGCCACCGGAGTTTATATTTCCCCGCCTACGTAGGAAAGATGTTATCTATTTTCTCATTTGTCTTTTTCTTTCTGTTTTACTGATTTGACCAGTTGACTTTTTCCAACTTCTAAATGTAGGACACGTGGACGATAGATTGAGGTTTTTTTTATATATCTTGGAAAAATCAATTCTGCTTTTGCTTTTCGGGATTGAATCTTTTCAATTCTTTATGAAATTTATTGATTCCGGGGTTTGTTTCGTATAACAACAAGCCGTCGTCTCTCCATCGCTCTTCACCTTCCTCTCTCTCTCTCTGTTCTTCTCTTTCGCTGCTGGACCTTTTCT
This sequence comes from Carex parvula, assembly GCA_025461045.1. Lineage (NCBI taxonomy): Eukaryota > Viridiplantae > Streptophyta > Magnoliopsida > Poales > Cyperaceae > Carex > Carex parvula. The sequence goes on from JAJGRW010000905.1 coordinate 236,170, forward strand.
CCTTCGCTTCTTATTTCTCCGAAAGCTCTTTCTCCAACAGGTACGTCCGCCGTTTCTCTCTCTCTCTCTCGCTTTCTCGTTCGCGCGCTTCTTCCTCTTCTTTATTATACCAGTTCATAAATTGGTCACGATATATCAAATGTTCAAGTCATTAAATTTCGACCACTCTAGCACAGTATATGTTATTGGTATTTTGATCTTAGCATGCTTTTATGGCTGTTATAAAGCAAACAAATTATTGAATACGGATGTTGCCCTAATCAATTTGGCAAGTAAGCTTCTGATTACATGGGCTTTACCAGTACATGTGCAAATTTCCAAGCACTCTTTTTGTAATATACACTGGGTTTTTGTCTTAAGGTCAATACTGGGTAAATTAAGAAAATTCCAAAAATTCAATTTTAGCTTTCAATTTGAAAATTTTTGACCCCTCTAGTATAGCATTCTTATTGGTATTTTGTCAGTCGGCCATACTTGGATCAGTAACCTTCATTTGAGCACTAGATACCAAAAATGAATTATACAAAGTCACTTTTAAACAAAATATCGAACAAATTAAAAAGGAGTCCACAAGTATGTAATTGGCACATCATAACAAAAATTATTGGCTGGTATACACACAAGCCCACCTTACTGTAATAATAACTTCAAATCTTAGATTTAAATCGCTATCTGCACTTTGTACTAGTTCGAGTTTAGGAAACAAGTCAAAACATTAGGAAAGTATTTCCTTTTCTCAGGATAACTCTTCTAGGCTACAAGTTGTACTAGTTCCTATCAATAAGCCAGCTCCCATGAAGCTGTAGAGTTTTTTTACCAGAACCCTCACACACAGTACATTAAATTACACATGCACCCCCACAAAAGTATATTAGGCGTGATATAAACTGCCATAGATAACTTGATACCAGTATGCTACCAAATTGAGTCTCAATTGGAGGCATACTTATGCATTTCAAGTTCAGTTAGTATAATGGAAAATGATGCTTGATCACATAATTAAGCTTAATTAGGACTTAAAAGAAGCATACTTCTACAACTGACACTAGAGACTGGCACTAGTGTATTTGTAATATCAACAAAGTAAATGCAACCAAACTTGAAAAGGAAAGTGCTGACGATGAAAATAAACAATACATGTAGTTTAAGTTTATCCATCAAAATGTTAACCAAACTTCAATTTAATAAGGCAATCGTAAGATCTTTTTAACAGCTAGTGAACAACCTGGGAAAAAAATGTTTCAGAAATTAGTTACTCGATTTGTGAGTGATTGAAGCAAGTGCTCCCATCTAAGTCATTATGGCTCTACTTTTGATGCTATATCTAGCTAGCTCGATGCTTGATTAGAAGGGTGGGTATGAGAAAAATGGAGAGAGAACAAAATGCACATAGTAGAGAAGGCAAAGACAGGAGTAGAAGGGAATATTCGTGTACTATTCAGTTTAGTATTTGGTGAAAGAATGGAGAGGAAAGAAGGGATAAAACAGTCCTTAATTTGTTAATTAAAATTATCATTTATATATTAGAATCTTGAACACGATTAACTTGTCTTTAGGTATATTGATATATTTAAGCTGGGTAAATATGAGAGTTCTTATAATTTAGAATGATAAATACGATATTATGAATTTTGCTGGGTGATATATGTAATTTTGAGGTCTTTGAAGGGTATACATGAAATTCTGCCTTCTTTATACGGGACTTGAGGAAGTTTGGTTCATTCAGCAACAATTAGTGAATGTTATTTAAGAGCTAACATTACCTTTCTCCTCAGAAGAGAGCAGGTTTCAGTGGAGAATATAATTTTGATAACTTTTAGTCTTCATTCTATATTGGAAAATGTTTAGCAAGTTAAAATTGGTATAATTTCGGTATCTGATTGCAGAAAGATGTAATATTGAGATGAATTAGGGTTATAAACTGATATGGACACTACTCATTGCTCTCTATGAGTTTTCTTTCATTCATATTATATATTTTCCTTTCATGGTAGTTTAATTGAAAATTCTGGTTTGTACGTAGTTACATTATGAGCTTGTCTAGCGTATATTTTACGTTATTTCTTTGAATAATAGTTTGGCAATTATTTCTGAAATCTTCTTATTTCCTTTTCCATTTCTCAGGTAGTACGAAATGGTGGTAGGTTTAATAAATGCCAATCCAGTGGTATATGAGAAAAAGGAGAGGCGTGTGCGGGACCCACCTGTTGTTGTAGATGAATATGCCGAGGAGGCCATTGACCAGCAAGAAATTTTTGATATCCTTTGTTGCTATTTATTTGATTCTGGAAACTTGTTCACCCTTAATAGAAAGTAAGTTTACCCATATGTCCGTACAAACATGGAAAATACCTGAATGCCTCTGTTTAAGCCAGGGTCTACACCTGAACAAAATGTTGAATTTTTCTTCACATAGTTTTTGCTTTCTGTGACTACTTGCAATTGAGCGAAAGAAATGTTTCTGGTAATTCCCTTCTTGAAAACAATGAGGAGATGGATATTTTGGGGTATCGATGTAAATTTGAAAAAAAAAAAGAATGCATATGATGAGACCATCATATATCTTGTAAGATTTCCTAGTTTGCACGATTTTCTGGAAAATTGCCGTTTTACCTCGTACACCCTCCACCTCATCTACAGAGCCCATGAAATTAAATCGGGGAACTGATTTAGTTGGGAATTTTGTTAAGTTTAAGTCTGTTAGTTCTTTAACGCTTCACAAACCATATAAGAGATATAAAGGATCCAGAGCACCCTTATTCTCTTGAAGAATTGAAGGTTGTTTCTGAAGACTCCATCGGAGTTGATCATGAGCGTGTAAGGTACAGTTATTTTCTGTTATTAGTTTTCTTGATGCTTCTTTGTCAAAGAATAACTGTATAAACTAGTAAGCTTTCAAATTGGTATAGAAAGTACTACCCCAAAGCCCTGACGAGAAACACCGAATTGTTTAAGAGGTGAATAATTGACCAGTGAACAAATGAGTAAAGGAACAATATATTAAAATATGATACATACCTTGCAAAAGCAATAGTATCTCCTTATCAAAGTGCCCCTTCCACAAATGTAGAGGTAACCAGGCAGGAGAGTGATGCAGAGGTTTTTATGTCACGTTTTGAAGGGATATGTGATACTTCTATGCTCTCTCATAGAGTATGTATGGCATGTTTCATTTGTAAGGTTATATATGGTAATTTGATGTTCTGTGATGGGGTAGGGATGGCCTATGCATGAAACAATTACTACAGTTGGTTACTCTTGTGTTTAGTTGGTGTAAATGACTTGTGTAACTCTTATTTGTCCTTAATTTTTATTTTATCGTCTCTGATTGATTGTTTTTTGTGTTCTTTTTTTTCTTTCTTTTGAAGGGTGCTTTTTGCGCCAACTGTAGAGCATTGTAGCATGGCGACGATTATTGGCCTTTGCATACGGGTAAAACTGATGCGAAGTCTCCCTTCCAGGTTCAAGGTACATGCCATCAATGGTCATGCCAACTTTTGGTTTTTATTATTATTATTATTATCACCACTACGACAACTTTTACTATTATTAGAGGAAAATCTAATTTGGCCAGTGAACTATTGCACTTGGTTCCGTTGAGCGGTTAACTACCTTTTTGGTTCAATCAAGGTCCTAAACTTCTGCATTTTATTCAATCTGGCCCTTCTCTCACTGTTTTTGCCGATGTGGGGTTCTTAACGCTGATTAAGTAAAGTTACATGTCATGTCAATGAACTTCTGCTAAAAAAATTGTCCATAAAATATAAACACAATAAATTGGTTGGATCCTCCATGTCTCTCTCTCTCCCTCTTCTTCTCCAACCTCCTTCCCTCCATTGACTTATCAAAGAGAACTTTTTTTGCCATTAAATACAAAACAAATTATACTCTGCGGCTCTCCCGATAATGTATCATTCTCTTGCTCTCATTATGGTAGAGTGAGCATCTAAATTCTATTTTTGTGTATTCTCACCTTTAGTGTTAACCTTTCTCTAGCATTCCTTGCTCCCGTCATGGGTTTGTGCCAGGAACCAGAGTAGGGTACATAGGTTCTTTACTCTGTATCAATACAGTCGTTCCGAACTTGAATTAGCTATCCAAACTTGATTCGTCCTTATATATTTTGTATGAGCTTAATTATCAATAATTTTGTACTTTCTTTGGCCATCCAGTTCCATATCCTATCTGTTTTTCATTTGTAATAACAATTAACAAGCTCCACAAAAAAATGGGTTAAAAAATCAGCAGTCCTAATGCTGATCGCTTGAGCTACATAATACATAATTTCTTTATTGCATACAACTGAATTATTTTTTGTCATCATCTAGAGGATATTAACTGGAGAAATATCTTGTGCTAACTTCACATTTTTATTCGCCTTCTTTGGTGTATCATGATATCACTTTTAAAGCTTCTTAAAAATCTGTATTTATGTTGCAGTTACGCATAATCGTCAAAACTAATAAGATCTATATAGTTAGAAGGGTAATGGAATCTTTCCATTCAAGCTTGTCGCATAATTTTCTCATAGAGAAATGAGACGCTATATTGAATCAGTTCCGTTCCTTGACCTTGTTATAGCCAAGCTCGAGGCAGTACCAATTAGGGTGATCTATTTTTGTTCCTTGGAGAAAATTCTACAACTGGGGAGGTCAATAGTAGGATCAATTTTGTGTGTGATAGAGAGAAACAACTGCTACTCACTATAAAAAGAGATTAGACGATATTCTACCATTGATTGGGAAGGGGATGAGCTAGCAATGCCACATCAGCAGAAGTGAGAGTAGGGTCTGATTGAATCAAATACAATAGTTTAGGGGGTTTAAAAAATAGGTCAAGGTTTAAATTAAACCAAGTGCAATATTTCAGGAGCCAAAAGCATAATTTTCTCTTAATGTTATTGTTTTTTATGTCTAACGGACCTCTTTGGGCTCTAAATTGAAGGGAAAGCAGGGTATATAATTGTCAAGTTTTGGCTTGATTCCTCAATTGAATTGCTATTTAAAGCAAGGGAGGTCTAAATTTAGGTTTACTGGCAGGATAAATACTTAAATCTGTAATATTGAGCATTAATTACGTAAGCAAGACTGTCAGTCCTGCAGATCATTGGTCTTCTCTGTTAAATTGCTTATCTGGTTTGTTGGAGATGCTAATAGATGTATCTGAACCATAACTCTGTTTTTTAGGTTGATATTTTGTGGCACCTGGCACACATGAAACTGAAGCTTCCAGTAAGTACATGTTGACTTTCTTTTTATTAAATAAGTTGGTGATGATGTGTATTGTTTTGGTGCACTCTGATCATGATACTATCAGATTGAAAAATATAACAAAATATTTTAGTAGATTTTAAATTTTTTTGGTAGAGTACATGTATACCAGTCACGCTATCAAAAAGGAAACAAACTTTTTTTTTCTCCATTTTTTTCTTTTTTGTTTCATTTGTTTCAATAGTTTTCCTGTGCTATATTGCTGGAAACAAGTAGGTACTAAACCTTTATTTGGGTACTGTTGCAGTAAATAAGCAGCTAAATGACAAGGAGCGTGTTGCAGCAGCATTAGAAAATCCTAATCTCTTGGAAATCGTAGAGGAGTGTTTATCCCCCACTTTTCAGACCTGGACTTAAGCTGCTTGTGTCATAGAACAAAACAATCAGCTTTATAGTTTTTTTTTTTTTTTTTGGTTGTTGTTGTTGTCGTCATGTTTTTCATAAATCATGTTTAATGTTAGCATAATATCTGTCAATGAGTAGACTTAAAGTTGTTTGGACGGCTTGAATTTCACAATGATAGGCACATGATGGTTAACTCATTTTCTTTTGATTTTCTTGAATGAGATGAATGGTGGATGAATACAAAGTTTGCTTTTCTGTTTTTGCCTTTTCGGCGTTGTTTGTATATTGTGCAACTTATCAATTTCCATTCTATCCCAGCGACCTGTTTAATGTATTTAAGATGAGCAGCAATCCACTTAAATATCAAAATCATTTCAGTAGCAGGTGAACAAAAAGATCGTGTATGAATTTAATTATATAGTTGCTGAAATTAATGCTCCATAATTCATGCAATGTCTTTTCTTGTACTTGTATTTTATGTTGCAAGCCTTTACAAACCTTGAATTGGCGTATTAACCACAGGGTTCAAATTTTCTCAGTCATCTGATGAAATCTATTCAGCATTATAATTTGTGTTTCCATGGATTTTGACAGTAGATAATGCTTGGTTTCGTTGGGGGAGAGAGAGAGAGGATATTGTAGTAAGACCTTTCAACAAATTTCAGATCTGAAACTTTGCATATCAAAGGTATTCTTTTCAAGCACACAAGTCACAAAAGCAAAGTTAATCAAATAGACACAGGATTGTAATTCATACGTCAGCTATGGTAATGCACCTGTAAACATATAACAACACTAACCCAAACAAATTAGCACATCACCTGAAGTGTATACATCCTTCCAAACAATTCCATATTCCAACAGCTAGACACCAAACTAAAGTTTTAAAACCTAATCAGATCATCGTCCGCCTTTTTCTTCCCCTCCCCTTCGTTTGTACCACTACCACTCGTACCATTCTTCTTACCAAAGATCATCTCATCCAAGTCATCCATTATGTCTTCATCTCCACCTGACCTGCCTCTAGACCCAGCTGGTTTTCTAACAAGCGACTCTTCTTTAGTGGCACGTGGTGATTCTTCTGGCTCGGCTGCAACAGGGATCATCGGTGGCTCTGGCTCTTGGTGAATTCCATGCGGCTTCTTTAGTTCCTCGTACCTGGAGATCGCCTTTTGTAGCTCGTCATTGATGTTTAAAGCCTCAAATATGACAGATTCATCATTTTCAGCTGTCTCAATTATTCGCTGTACAGTAAATTGGCTCTGGTGGCACTGATGAATGAGGGTTGCCGTCAGGTCATCCTGTGATTTAGGGGAACAATTAGATATTGCTTCACAAAGTTATGGACTTCAAAATTGATGCACAACTATAGTTGATTAACCTCATGGAGATACAATTGAGTTGTGCAATTCGTCTCAATTTCAGTTTTGATTACACAAAACTAGCCACAAAACAAATAAAACAACTTGACAGAAAAGATCAATTTTGAACAAGCCGAATTTTATAACAACAAAATCTGAGTCCTGTCTTCAACTGTTTATCCATACCAGAGGAAAAAGCAGCAATACCTGTAAGGCATCTTGAGTAGGAGAAGAGGAGAGAACAGTGGAGAGAAGCTCGACACTGTTATGTGCCACATCAAACGCTTCTTAATTTGTTGTGCAGTGAAAGTACGCAATTCCGAGGGAGGCATTTCACCGTAAACTTGCTGTGGGGGGAATTCACTTCCTGCATGTGATTGCATATCAGTCTCAGCAACAGATCGCGGTGGGGTGAAAATTGGTGCCAGGCTCTCATCATCTCTCCCCGGAAAACGGATGCCTCTTGATTTCAAGCTCTACAATTTGCAACCAAAGAAGGAAACATCAAATAGCTTTTCTCACAACATTTGCAGCAAAAGAACGGGTAAAGATTTTAACAGAGGAGTTTTTGCTTCATGCAGCACACGGACTATAGAATCAAAACAGCGCTGCATATGTATTGTACGCTGCATGAAGCCAAAACTGCTCTGTTGAAATCTTTACCCCAAAAGAACTGAGAATGAACGATCTCAGATTGAACTACCAGAGGGCAAACAAATAAAGAAGCACACACACACACACACATACACACACGGGGCTTCCTTTATATTTATTAGATCTGACTAAGCCCCTGGGCAATGAAGATTGCTATATTTATATTCTGGGTAAATTTTATTGAGAACACTGAACTTTGCCAGAATTAAGTACTTCGTCACCGAACTTTGATTTATACCTCCACATCCACTGAACTCATATTTTATCCAGATCTGATCATTCAGTCATCACTTCGGATAAATACAAAGCAGCACGACCAAAGCAGGTTCCCATCATCCTCCGCGTCAGACTCCGTATGTGTATTTGGCACAAATGGTGACAGAGTGACCAGATAAGGACATACAAATTATGTGGCTCTTGAGGGATAATTCATAGTTCAGTGGCCAAATACAGAGTTTCGGCACAGTTTACTAGCCTCTGAAAAATATCAGTCCTTATATGACCACAACTTCTGGACCTATCAGATCTGTACTGATAGGTAACAGTACGGAACCTATGCTAGTTTGGACTGTGGATAATAGAAACGAACTCAATGATATCAATCATACCTTGTAAGTTTCTTCATAGACAGGCAGGTACCGCAACTCGTCGCCAGATTCACCCCACGCCTCAATCATCGTGAGAGCTTTGTTCCTATTATTGACAACAGTCTGGGGTCATCGATGAGCCGCACCATCTCATCAAGTACCCGCTCGGCTGCTATCTCAGAGAACGCCTTCTCACAGTTCTTAACACATGTCTCCAGCAAAACCAATGCCAGGTACTGCACCATGGGATGCTTCACCTGTGACATCCCAAAATTGTGGAAGTCATTATAATTTGAAATAACAAGTAAACATGTACAAATTTCATCGAAAGAATAAGCAAATATCTAAGTAAATTCATCAGGCTTCATCTGCCCAATGGTATGCCAGACGGAAATTCATAGTGTATGTTTGTATATTCACTTGAAATCTGAGGTCAAACTCTTTCCCGGGGATACTCACTTAATTAGACATTTTCATCAAGGTTTTGATTAATTTTTATAGTTTGACATTATCTGATTGATGTACCCACAAGCAGAAACACAAATACACCAAGGAATTAACAACTTCTATGAATATTATGTGCAAGTTTTTATCAGAAAGTAGCAAATTTTGTAATTATGCATAATCATTTTCAATCCTCAGTGCTTAAATTATGTACGTTCAGCGAACTATCATAGAGAATATTTTGTAATTCATTGATTACCATGATCCTCTTCTTGATCCCACGAATAAACTCCACACTGCTACCATTCCCACTATTCATCATGTCGCAGATCTCGAGGTTGGCCGCCCAATCAGGACCATCCATTGCCTCTGATGTTGCCTCCTCAACAATTTTCTCAGCTGGGTGCTGCCCCTGGAAGAGCTCCTTCATTTTGAAACTCATCGAGCTCATCCCAGCTGACATCTTTTTGCTAACCTCTGTGCCCGTAATTTTAAGACGCTCGCCTAGAGCTGTGACCTTCTCCATTAGGTTGTCACTCATGTTTGAATTCTGCGACATGTTGTCTGAACCTGCAAAAGCATAAATTATTGGTTGGTTTAATATAAAAGGAATTAAATTTAGTATTATGAGATGGGTCTATGAATCTAAGGGATGAAAGAGATCTACCAGTAAAAACATGACTTGATTTTTTCTTCTATTTGTCAGATTTTATGTTGTAATGAAATTTGAATCCAGAATCCAGAATTCATGAAAAGCTGTAAGAATATGTTGTGATGATTAATAACAGAACCCGGATGTAATTAGATTTTTTTAGAAGTTACGCAAGCCAAGTTTTAGGCTTCTAGCATAACAAGATGTCTAGTTTTATTTTCTCAAAAAAAATGCCTAATTTTAGAATTGAGGAAATTTGTTCACGACCTATGCATACAGGAAAAATTCTGAGAATGAAGAAATCTTTTAGGGCAAAATTACCCTAATGCCTTGATTGGGGGATCATAAACTCTTTGTCAGATTTTGAAATGTAAAATACAATACTTGGATATGAAGACGACAACAAATCTTTGAAATGTAAATTACCCTACTTGCTCTCAAAGTAGACAACAAATCTTTGAACTGAAAAAGTTACCATTAGTGACATACTTTATTATTTGGACGAAGAAAAACTTACCACTCAGACTCTGATATTTTGAGTTTGGAAACATCTTGTTTTGAATTGCAAGATAATGTGGACCTAGCAATGAAGAAGTTGACTATAACGCAAGGTTTGAAACTGGTCTTCTCCTCTTTTATAAATAGTTGATTGTATGAGAGGTGTGGTTCTGAAATTAGGAGGTAAATATATCTTAGATGCCAAATTTAGCAATGTCAACAAATCTAATTTTGGATGTGGTGAAATAAGATGCATGAATTATAAGACGCCAATTAAACTGCTGTTGTCCACTGAACAGGTCATTATTTTATTTTATTTCTGACCATTTTATTCATCATATACTCATAATACAACCACTAAATGAGGTTAACTTTTGAAACTCCAATGCCAACTTCATTATAATACGACAGACCATTTTTTTTTTGCTGGATTAAAGCACAAAGGACTTAACTGCTAATTGTTTCTCATAACAAAATTTAAGTGCTGAGTGAGCCCTAGATTTATAAATTACCTGACCAAACCAGTAATAGCTAGTGAATTTATCAGCAATAATATAGTAAATAAATGGATCACAAAGGAGATCAAGATTTGCTATGGTAGCTTCTCAGTATACCCAAATAGAATGATTTAGTCCTCAATCAGAATAACAAACCTAACAGGAAATCAATTTGTAGTGTATTCAACAAAAGTTCCATCTACATACACTTTACATTAAAATTACGACCGATACCGTAATATAACAAAAAGAAATAAACCCCAGAAGCTAAATATGGCCTGTCACCATTGAAACCTAACAGATTATCATAAAAATCCAGAATTCTTCTACAAAAACCTGGGAATTGACAATTGGAGCAGAATTTGGGAGAAGTACCTCAGGATTTTTTTAGCCGGTCAGTTCCAAACCAAGTTTCTCTTTCAACAGAAAGTTATATTCTGTTGATTATTTTCAATTTTGCTTGCCCCTACATATTGTGATTTTAACTTTGCGCAAGATTGAGTTGAACTAAAAATCAAGTTACCATGTTTCTTTGTTTCCATGTTGCGCTACAAACTTATATGATCTGTTAAGTGCCTTGGTAGATCTCATATTAAAAAGATGAAAATTAATTTGGCCAAACTTTACTTGAATTAACCTTTTTTTTTTTAAATCAGTAAAGTATTACAAATGCCCAAATTTCATGGATTTTCATAAAACACTGATTATGCCTGAAGAAATCACACTTCACATTAGGGACACAAAATTAGGGCTTAGTTTCAAAAACCACAGATTATGCCTAAACAGATCCCACTATAATGTCCAGAATGTAAACAATAGAGAAAGCTGTGTTCTTCAAAAGTGAACTATACTAACCAAAACTAACTAAACCGAGATATATACTTCAAATTTAAAAAGTTTCAACTGAGCACGTACAAAATTACAATCTAAATTAACGACAACCCTAAAACCAAACTACCCATGAAAGAACGCAGTTAAATTAATCAATTTGGAAAGAATAAAAAAGTCCAAAATTTTCAACCCAATTACTGAGATTTTAAATATACAGGTGTTACTACCGACAGAACAAAAACTAAAATACACAAATCAAGCGGATCAGGGACGAATTTGAGGAGAGTACCTCGGATTGCGAGTCAGGAAGCACGAAATTGAAGGCGCTCTGTCTCTCTTCGCTCTTTTCTGGTCTTCGATTTTGTTTGAGGACTTCAACTCTGTATCCTAGAATTGTCGTCGTCGGTAACCTTTTTGGCCTTTCACTGTATATGTATCTAATTAATTATTTGTTTCGACTATTGTACCAGAGTCCGGCTAATATGACATTGGTGTCATTCCAAATTCAATAACACTACATCGTATACCGTTGGATCTGCTTTAATATCCGTGTTTTGCACGAATATTAAAGACACTAGTGTTTTGCACGGATATTAAAGCAGATCCAACGGTATACGATGTGGTGTTATTGAATTTGGAATGACACCAATGTCATATTAGCCGGACTCATTGTACCAAGTACTACTAACGAATCCAAAAAATAATATTATTTAATAATGGGGGAATTTCGTGCCGACATTTTTATTAATATCCAAAGTTAATTACAAATTATTATTATACTCACGATGTCTGACTTTTACCAAAAATGCCAAACCGGTCATAAAATGGCCGGCTTTTTTTATTTTTTTTATAAGACTACGAGGAGCAAGATAATGAAATCTAACACTGAAAATTCAAATTTTTTATTTAAATTATTTGTTAGATTACTTCTTTTGAATTAGAATTAGCATATTTATACTAAAATACACTATATTACTTGAAATTATGTTGAATTACACTACATTACATTAAATTACGCTAAATTATGTTAAATTATGTTGAATTACGCTAAATTACACTAATTTCGCTAATTATAATGAAGTACGATAAATTACGCAAATTAGACCAATTTTGTGCCATCTTTCATAAATCATAAAAAATAGTAAAAAAATTTCAAAAATAGTAAAAATTAGTATTCTACAAGTTCATTATATAACTAATTTACTGAGCTACTTAGATTGAATAATAGAAATGAAAATCTTAATCGGAAACTTCAACTCAAGTTTTGAGGCTCTTCCCTTTGTTTTTTGGCAATTCTGAATTTTGAAAAACAACATAGTGGTCACTGGCGCATGCGTATTTTCGCAAGCTTTCCGAAAGGGGTCATTTGCTGAAATCGGACACTCGAGCACCATTTTATGGCCGTTTGAAGTTTCATCGTCGTTTTTTTTGCCTTTTCAGTGAATATATCGTCCCTATTCATATGTAATTTAGCATAATTTACTGTATTTTAGGGTATTGTAATGTAATTTAGCGTAATTTAACGTAATATAGTGTAATTCAACATAATTTCAAGTAATTTAGCGTATTTTAGTATAAATATGCTAATTAATCAAGGTTCTAAATAGCGTTTATAGCGTCGTAGCGGGAAGGCTAAAAAAAAAGCTATAGCGAATAGCGTCGCTATAGCGGAAGCTATTCCAAATAGCGTTTTTTTTTTTACATTTCGTATATTCAATATTTGTACTAAATATCAACATTATCTAAGGTCTCATAGAACAATAAATAACACCAAAGTAATTAAGAAATTATAATATTCATATTGAACCCGTACAAAGTCCAAATTGCGGTTCAAAATATCCATAGTAATATCATAAACTATCGATTTTTCCTATTAAAAATATCTTAAGTATCATGATTCATGACATAATCTATTTTTTTTTTATTCAAATTTTAATTCCGGTTTGGACTTTTTTTCTATTCAAATTTCAATTTCTATTCCCAATTTCAAAATGATTTATTTGTAGCAAGTAGCAACAAATTCAATTTCGGTTTGAGATTTTTTTTATCTTTATTTAAAACCCATATAAATTGCTTAAAAATAAAAAATAAAAAAAACCCATATTGTATAGCGCAAATAGCGCTGTAGCGGACCGCTATAGCGCTGTAGCGGCCGCTATAGCGGCCGTAGCGCAAATAGCGCATTTTGATGTCGTAGCGTAGCGTTTGGGGTCCAAAAACGCTATAGCGGCGCTATAGCGGTGCTATAGCGGTGCTATAGCGCGCTATTTAGAACACTGTAATTAATACATTAAAAGAAGTAATCTAACAAATAATTTAAACAAAAAATTTAAATTTTCAGTGTTAGATTTCATTATCTTGCTCTTCGTAGTCTCTAGAAAAAAGAAGAAGAGAAAACCGGCCATAAAATGACCGGTTTGGATATTTTTGGCAAAAGTTGAGAATCGTGGGTATAATAATTAATTTTTAATTAACTTTGGATATTAATAAAAATGTCGGAATTTTGTGTGGAGCCCTAAATTTTTTTATATTCTCCTCTAAACTTCATAATATCATATTTACACTTCTAGATTGTACAAACACACAAATTTATCCATTTTTTTTTTTCTGTTAAAACTCATATTACATTTATAAAATACCTATTGTACCCTTTATTAAAAAATAAAATATATAGCCTATTTTAAAAAATTGTTGGTCTTTTAATTGATCGGTTTTCGAGAAAAAACAATTAATTTGTCTAGTTATGATGTATTGTAACGTCCCGTCACGCTGATTTTTTTTTAGTCATTATCATAAATCGTCCCGAGTGAACGTAACGACTATTATAAGTATATATGTAACACTTCATCACAACTAGGTACATTTCATAGCTTATTTAAAATACGATAATTTTTATACAAATTAATACTAGAAAGTTTAAACACTTTGTAAAAGAAGAGTCCAAACGAGAAATCGATCTAATATACACACATCTTGAGTTAGGATCGCACACACAATTATCCATATAGAAAATGTCGTAAGAAATCTTGTAGAAAAATACAAACATTTATGAAATGAATGTCTCTTTACCTGGCCACAACAATTAGGAAATAAATACTAATCAAATCGTTAATTAAAACCTAAATTTGAGCTACCCCTTTTAATAACCTTCTAAATTTGACTTTGCTGGATTTTTCAGACGGACAGCTGTAAGTATTCTCACCACACCTCACTCATATCAATTCGGATTTCCATGAAATTTAATATCGGAAAATTTAACTTCAATATCTACACCTTTTGTTTAGAAACCTACCCCAAATTCTTAACGAAGAATTCTCCATAAAATTCCAAAGTCAGTAAACAGTATTGTTCGGAAACTGCAGACCTCTGTCGACTATTTTAATCATTCTGCCTCACTGGAAATTCCGACTAAGTTGAAACCAGTCGCATTTGAACCGTAACAGAAAATCCTACGATCCTTATGTAGTAAATTTTCTCGAATTATGAACCTATAAGTCCAGATAGATTTATCTTTAAGAATGAAAATTAAAACTGCAGAAAACAGAATTTCGTCATTAGCCTAAAGCGGTAAGATTAATTAATTATAGTCCATTAAAGCCCAATCCAACCCTAACCTCGCCTCTATATAAACCCCTTACCTCACCCCCCCCGCCCTCTCCACAGCCACCATCTCTCTATTTTTCTCTCTAGCCGACATCTTTCTCTCTCCCTCTCTCTCGCTAGCCAAATCAATCTTTTTCATATACAAGAAATACTAGGACTGAGTTTCCTTAATTCATTAGCATTCTAAGGTAAAAATACTAACTCATTAAATTACAACATTAAATTAAGTTATAGTTTTTATTTCCTCCTAAACGTTAACTAGATCGACTTCTTTTTGTTGAAAATTAGTTACTCGAATTTTTCTTGATTAAAATAAAACAAATATAAAGTCTCAATACTACAACTGGTATGACATCCGACGTAGTTTGAGACAAACAAACTAAATCACTTAAGATAATTTTTATTATTCTTTTTCTTGATTTATTTCTTAAATCCAACGCTTGAATGATGCATTGACATCTAATACGGCTTGGTTTGGAGTAGAGTAACATTGTTTCTGTTTCTTAATTAAATCCAACGCTTCAATGATGCATTGACATCTAATATGGCTTGGTTTGGAGTAGAGTAATGAATTCCTTTTAATATTATTTCTTTATTGTGTTTATGGTCTTCAATCTATAACGGTGAAAATATATAGCACCTATACGGATTGGATCCCTTGTGTTTAATGCATTTGGGTTGCGATTTGATTCATGGAACCTAGATGTTCTAAATTTTCAAAGCAATCATAAATGATAATCCAACTTAAAGTGCACGAACGTCAATGTGTATTTTAAAGTTTATAATTTCTGTAACAAAATTTTAATAGATCATTAGTAAGACAATAATAGAATTATACAAGATTCTAGATTAACACTAACCTTCATAATATTTATTCGTATATTTCGCATGATAATACTTTAGCAAATGATAATTATTTCTTTTGATAAAATGCTTAAGTTATTTTTGTTAGGTTATAAGTTCACTACTTTATTTGACAATTTATTTAGAGCCTATATTGAATAGGCCTTGTTATCTATAACTAGTAATAGTTTGATGCTTATATAAATTTATTAATCTATTTAATAGACTTTTGCGAAGGCTTTAATTAAATTATTCGACTTCTTGAATTTTAATGATTCTTGTTCATACGTCTTTTATTTCTTTTCATGATTTTCTAATGAAAGGATGAGTAGTATTTCACACACACTTAGCATATATTTTAGTAATCACAATGAATTTTAGTTAGTAAACCTCACCTCAAAATGACCATCGAAGAATATTAACCAGAAATTATGCGTACATGATTTAGGCTCAAGTTCAGAAGTTCTAGAAGAGCCCAGGACGTCTAGTGAGTTCCTTACAATAACAGGTGCGGGTTTCCTAGACTTTATAAAACTATCTTACTTGCCGATTGTCATTCAACTGTTTATTATTATGGCATTAGTTGAAATTATGCATGTTGTTTTTCGAACCATTCGTATGACTTGAGTAGTACATAAATAAATTGCATGAAATGATAGGATTCATACATTGACCAATGGACTTGCATGAATAGGATGTATTGAGCATGACATGAATTGTGATTGAATAAAAGTGCATGACATGAACGAGTTAGGAAACTGAACAGGGGCCGATATGCTAGCTTGCATATTGGGATGTATACATTGGGTCTAGTGTTCGACTGGACCCCTCGTTAACGTGACTGTAGGCGAAAGCGGTCCTGTCACGGATGTGATTGTAGGCTGACGCGGTCCTATCGCGTACGTGATTGTAGGCGCAAGCGGTCCTGTCACGGACGTGATTGTAGGCGGAAGCGGTCCTCTCACTGCCAAGACCTAGCGGCATATGAATTCACCGTCTCGTGAGGCACACGAAATAGATTTACAGAATTTTAAAAGTAAATGAAAGTAGTAAGTAATGATAGGATATGCATTGCATTAAAAGAAGCATACGCATTTTAATTATGTATGTTCATATTTGTGAGAATAAGTAAAGGTTTTATAAGCTCTGGGCTGGAACTAAATCCCGCACTGAGAGAAGGTTCGATCTCTCACCCGTTCCACTTTTACGTGGGTTCCAGGTAACGGCGAAGAAGGATTCGAGCAAGGACAAGAGTGAGACTAAGCGGGAAGGCTTATGATTGATAAATTGCCACATGTTGTTTAGTTTTGTTTCTATGATTCAATAATTGATACATTGAGCAGGCATGGCAGTGCTTGTGTTACTAGCCATGTCCGCCATGATCGTTTGTGAAACTCTTTTGATTATGAAATAAATGTGACTTTATTTATATTGTTATTGATAATGTATGTGATGTGAATACGCCTTACGTAGAAATACGTGGCGGGTTGTCCCAGGGTGTGACATGTATACACGATGACATTTAGATATACGCTTGTGTATGCGTTAGAACTTAGAAGTACAAAAATTGACCATTTGCTCAACAACCAATCAATTAAAAGACTGACATTTTCTTAAACAAGTTAAAATATAATAAAGAATAAAATGTGTACTTCATAAAAAAATAAGTTTTGATATAAAAATGCAATAAAGTGGGTAAATTTGTAAGTTTTAAAGTTTAAAAGGATAAATATGATATTATGAGCTATAGATGGGGATACGTAATTTTAAAGTTTTTGAGGTGTATACATAAAATGCAATGAAATTTCTCCTTAATTAATGCAATGAAATTTCCGCTTAATTAATAGATAATGTTCATAAGTCTACAAATTTTGTGCAAGCATGTTATATCATTTGTAGAAATTAGTTGCATTGTTAATTTTTCTTATAAACTATAACTAGATGGTAGACTTAGCTTTATGCAAGGTTAATCTACTTATCTAAACTAATAATTGTTTTTCTTAATATTAAAAAAAATCAATTAAATAATAAGAGGATTCAAATACCTCTATCATTTTCCTCTACAATGCTTGATAAATAATTTAACACACGTCCGAGTGTATTTTTACAAGTATTTATATTTTATATGAATAAAATAAAGTCAAAATATCATGATATTTAATTTTACAATAAATTTTTATATATATATATATATATATATAGATTGGCTAATGTAATAACGTTAGAACTTCGGCCGAAGTTCTAACGGGTCGTTTTTGCAATTTCAAAATCCAAACAACCCATCCGAACCGTTCAACATGTTCTCTATATTGAAATGTGCTTGGAGACCAAATTTTACATTTTTTGGAATTTTTTTGCTATTTATTAAGCCACTTTGAAAGTTTCTGATCCAACGGTGAACAGTAAAAAACAGCCAAATTTTCTGGACCACCGGATCAGAATTTTCAAAGTGGCTTAATAAATAGCAAAAAAATTCCAAAAAATGTAAAATTTGGTCTCCAAGCACATTTCAATATAGAGAACATGTTGAACGGTTCGGATGGGTTGTTTGGATTTTGAAATTGCAAAAACGACCCGTTAGAACTTCGGGCCGAAGTTCTAACGTTATTACATTAGCCAATCTCTATATATATATATATATATATATATATATATATATATATATATATATATATCATATTTAGCAGTTTTATTTTGACATTTAAATTAAAAGTTTTAAATTATTAAGTTTTGAAAATAAAGATACATAGGAGACCAAAAAAAAAAATATTCGAACACCCTTAATTGAATAATTACATAGATCAATGATTTGGATTAACTGTTTATGCTATAAATTTCAATCATAAAATTATTTTGAGACACAAAGACCACCACTAACCAATTTATTTTTTTAATTGATAATCGTCCCATTAATTGTCAAGATTGTCAAATAAAATTATTTTTAGAGGTGTGTTATTATATAATCACACACAAGGAAATTTCATCCCGAATTCGTCAACTGATTCTACTGAGTCACGCTGTACTCTTTTGTCTATTTTTAGAGGTTTGCTAATAATCACATTTGTTTAATTAAAGTAAAATATGCCTCACTATATATCTATTTTTTTAGAGAAAATGTTTCTGTACCCATAGTTTTGTACCCAGTTTTTACCTAAGCCATTTATGGATAGCTTTCTAACGGTTCTAACCATTCTTCCAAGAGTAATTATATCTTCCCCCATCTATCCATCCCCCATTTCATCCCCCAACTAACTAACTACTTTTTCTAACTATAATTACAAATTCTAACTATCTAATGGCCCTACAAATTAATTACCCAATTTTCTCCATTTATTTATTTCCTCTTTCTCCCTCCCTCTCCCACCTCTCCCTCTCCACCTCCGCCTCCGCCTTCGCCCGCCTCTCCCACCTCTCCCTCTCGGCCTCCGCCTCCCTCTCCCACCTCCCACCTCCGTCTCCTCTCTCTCCCACCTCCGCCTCTGCCGGGTTAGATCCATCACTGTCGACCGCCGGGTCAGATCCGTCATGTCTATGTTCCTCTTCCTCATGCAGTAGCGAGTTATTTGCAAAGAACAAAGCTTCATTAATGGTGAATTAGACCAGTGCGTACTAAGTACATATGGATGAATACTTAATGTTTTAGAGATGAATACTTTAACGTTTATGGATGAATACTTAATATCTTAGGCATAAATACTTTAACTTATATGTATTAATACTTGATATCTTATGGATGAATATTATTCGGCTGCTCTTGTAAAATTAATCGAGGTATGCACATATGTTTGTAATACTCTTGGTACATTAACTATTTACACTTACACAACGATGATGAATACTTACTCAATGAGAGATGAATACTTGTGACGAGGTACGAATACTTGTGCAACGGACAACTCGAAAGTATGTCATCATGGATCTCATTTGAAAGAGAAAATTGTGTAGAAGACATTCGTGGTTTTAGATTTGCAAAATTCCTCACAGATCGTCAGAAATATTGGTTAGATTGAACGGAGAAAAAAAAACCATATCTAAAAACGTGTAAAAGATGAGTGATTGATGTGTCCAAATATGCTTCTATTGCAAAGATGAATACATTTATATAGATGGATGAATGCTAGTTGTGTTACAGATGAATATTTTTTTTGCAAATTTCTAAAATGAGCTGAAGGTAGTTAGAAGTCCCCCTACTTAATTAATGCGCTGACGGTTATGCGGTCCCCCACTTAATTAATGTTCTGATAGTTGTGCGGTCCCCCACACATGTTGTTTGTCTCCTACTTTCTTGTTGTAATATATCCAAATATGTTTCTATTACAAATGTGAATACCTTCATATAGATGGATGAATACTAGTTGTGTTACATATGAATACTTTTCTGCAAATTTCTAAAATACGCTGACAGTTATGCGGTCGCCCACTTAATTAATGCAACTGACGGGGGATGAAACGGGGGATTGTTCACGGGGGAGAGCTAGGCGGACCCTTCTTCCAAATATCTTATATAAAAACTTCTCCTATCAGATCTCTCTCCTCTCCTCCGTTCTTTCCATCAGCTCAGAGTGATTGCGCCTCTCTCTCTCTCCTAATTCCTGTTCTCACATTCCTTGTCGCTGTGTTCTCTTCCCAATCCCTTCCCTTCGACGACCTCTCCTCCGGCGGCCTCCTCTTCGATGGGTTCTTAGATCGTGCTGGATCTGAACGGCGACGAAGTTCCCTCACGCGCGAAGAGAGATGAGAGAGGGGCGATCTGGAGTAGATAGGAGGAGACGATTTGAGAGAGGCGATCTGGCGGAGAGAGATGAGAGAGAGGTGATTTAGAGGAGATGATCTGGAGATAGGAGGAGGCGATCTGCAACAGTTTATAGTATTTCATATTGTGGTTTACATGATTCAGTGAAGAGGTTTACATCCACTTCCAGGTGAAAGGTGTTTCACTCAAAGTTCTTAGTCAAACACTGGGAGGCGAAATTTCACAAGGTTTCCCTTCTTATTTTTCTTTTTAGTACTAATTTACAGTGCGTTGAAAGGATTTAGTATAGTAATTGTAAAATTCTTATTGAAATGACTCAATTTTATTGTCATTTGATTTTTTTTCACTTGATCTGTCAGGGTTTACAGTGTCGATTAGTTAGTTTTACAGTATTTATGTAGTAGTATTACAGTATGGATTTGATCAGTTTCTTCTTGAAATGGCAAAATTTGGCGCATTTTTATTTGTTTCACTTGATCTGTGTAGGTTTTAAAGTGTCGATTTGTTATGTTTACAGTCTGAATCAGTTAGGTTACATACTCGTTGCTTATGGCGGATCCTGATCTGATCTGGTAACACTTCTGGTGGATCCTGATCGGTTAGGTTAAAAGGTTCTTTATAGTATTTTTTAGAATCTGTTTCACAGTTTTACATAATATATATCAGATATTGTATATGATCTATGCATTGTATTTCTTTTATTTATTTTACTGAATATGTTTAACAGTTTTACAAAATATAAAGAGCTAATTGTATACAGGAGGCAACCATAGCTTTTAATGACATGGTGCATAGAGGACTTGTGCCGAACGAACAATTTAACCTAGAATTCCCTGATTTACGGTCTTTGCAAGATTGGTGATGTAGACCGAGCACTTCAGCTAGAAGGGGGATTTATACATTAAGGGCTGGATATTTTTTTAAAAACATAATTACAAAAAAAAAGATTTTTATCAAACGAACATGATTACTTTTTTTCTTTTACAAAAATCATAAGAACCGAATTGCCAATTCGGTCCGCTTGATGTTTTTTTTTGGACCAAAATGGCAATTAGGTCCCTGTTGATTTCACAGTTTGCCGTGTAGCCTTGGTGTAATACCCTTGGACCAAAATGCCATTTCGGTCCATTGTTTTTCTAGCCCGGACCGAAATGGCATTTCGGTCCCAACTTTTTTTTTTTTTTTTTAGATTTTGGTTGAATTTCTCACTTGTGTATCATATATCATATCGGATGTAGGTCAAATTGAATTTGAAACCGAAAGATATTAGATGAAATTTGATTTACTATATTTCATTTTCAATTTTTTGGCACAACCTAACGAGTTAGAATTACACATCTTTGTTAATGTAAATGTTTTCTTAACTAAATTTATAATAATGCTATTATTAAGCAAACCCTAAAAAAAAAAAATTGGGACCAAAATGGCATTTTGGTCTGATGTCTTTTCGGATTTTTTGTGGCCGCCTTTCTGAAGATTTGTGAAACTAATACGGACCGAAATGTCATTTCGGTCCTAAAAAAAAAATCTAGCGGACCGAATTGGCAATTCAATTCTTATGATTTTTGTAAAAAAAAAAAAAAGATAATCATGTTGGTTTGATAATTTTTTTTTTTTTTTAAGACTTTTAAAAAAAATCCTTAAGGGCTTTGACCCACACCGCCTACAATCGAAGGAAATACATAAAGGGCTTAAAAATTACTGTCACAAATGTACACGTAAGGGCAAATCCCTGACGTTGTTACAAACTTACAAAGACCTCAAAAAAATATTATATAGGACTCTAGATACGGCCTATGCCATAGGATACCTCTACATGATGTTCTAGGCAGTCTACCCCTTTTCCATTCTCAAAACAACCTGAATAATAGAGAGATTATGTTTCTCGGTAGCATTTAGATGGAGAACCGTTTCTCATGGCATTTTTGGTAGCTAAGAAAGATGTGAAAAGTCAATCTACTCATGGTAAACTGTGCACATCACTCTTTGCAATGCCAATGTGAGGAAAGCGATATCTATGATTCATTCTCGGCTAATTTTCTCATAGATAGAGAAGTTTTTTATGTGCATTTACATCCTTTGTTATCTGACGGTGTTATCCATGTCTCGGCTCTGAATCACCTTCTTTTAAACTGGAGCCCACAATCTATAGCCGAACTCACCCGTCCCTTTTCCTAGGGAGTCAGCTAATTTGACTCCAAGCCGTAATAGGCGAATGAGAAAGATAGAGACAGTCCCAAGAACGAAAGGAAAGATTCGCATTGAGTCACCATTGTCATTGCTAGCCTGTATCAACAAACTATATTGTGATACTTTCTCCCTTTATTAGATAGGGAGTGCATTTACTGGATACAACTCGCTGGATACAATTAGTCGCTTTTATTTTTTTAATATTATTGTCAAAATTTACATTTATTATGGTAAATTTTTTATCCCATGCTGCATAATTCTCACGTGATCCATTAAAGTTGATGAGATTATCAGATCGAATAAAATTGTTCTTCATGTGTTAATGATAACATATTTTTAATTGTGAGATACTGAGATATGAATCAGACGGAAACAGAGAATAGTGCAACTGCAGGTGAACAGTAGAAAACCAATCTCAAATTATATATATCATATCAAAAACATTTGTGCTGTAGCACTGAAGATTAAAATTATTATTGGCATTATATATCTCAAAATATATGATTCTGAATAGGTACGCGATTAAAATTAACATTCAAAATTAAAATTAGGGTCGGTTATGGGGACACATATTTGGTACGCGAAAGCTAGTCAATATATTCTATTCATGGGTTCGGTCTGTGGGCCCACAGCAAGAGCAGAAAAGCAGAAACCTCATTATTATAATCTTTTACTATTGACTTTCTGTTTTAATAATTCCAAACTTCAACTCGAAGCAAGGAAGAAATAAAATATTGGTGGACTCGGTCCAACTTATTTCGCTCTCTGAGCAATCAACTGTTTTTTTTTTTTATTGTTAATAACTGGTAAGAAATAACCTATGTTGCATGATACAGTACGGGTATCGTGTTAGATACGATACGGAATACAATGACAATTTTTAACATGATACGAATATCTGATGATACAATACGAGTATTGATACGGTAATACGATACGTATTGGATACGAGTATGGGATCATATATGAAATATCGGGATAACTTAGATAATAACCAATAGAGAAGAGAAAGGACAAGTACAGTTGACCGACCACTACAAAAACCTCAACATTTTTGTATAAGCACACTTGTGTCCATTTGGACGATTCCTTGAACGAGATATCAATCTAAAAGACAGTAAAATAAGACATTAAGTACATGTTCGGCAACCCCACTTAGAGCTCCTTAGTGCTCCTTAGTGCTCTCAGGAGCCTTAAGCTCACCGAACAGTGCTCTTTTATCAAGCTTAATGCTACCTCCTTAGAACTTCTTTTGTCCACTTTTCTTAAGCTTGCTCAAGTTTTTAATTTATAGTTTCACATGGCTTAAGCACTTTGTCAAGTTTAAAGCTTTCTTAAGAAAGTTACTTTTCAACTTTATTACCGAACATGTGCTCCTTAGTGAAGATTAAATTGTTAAGCCTCAATTCTTAATCCATGGTGCCGAACATGGCCTAAAGGTTAAGGGCTGAATTGGCGATTCTGTTGAAGTACTCGGTTTAGTTAACTTTCAATTCCGAAGAGTGAACTCGGACTCCTTGGTATTGATAAGCTTCAAATTGAGGAACTGTTTGGATTAATGGAACAATTTAAAGGAGAAGTTGGAGAATAGAGGGAATAAAGTGAGCAGATCTTGTGGGAATAAGAGAATATGATTATTTGTTTTAGGTTTTGGAAGGAACTGAAGGGAATAAAAAGAATGTAGATTTGGAACATAAATGCTTATTCTATCGTATAGTAGAAAGACAAGAGTAAAGAAGCATAGAAACTTATTTTTTGGAATAAAGTTTTTTTTTTCTTATTATCTAAAATCGGATTTAATACAAGGCATAGTTTCTAAAATAGAAATTTGTTTTATTGCTACTCTGATACCATGATAGTTTAGTAATCAAACCATATATCCACAAGGAATTTTACATCTGATTTCAAAATTTATGACCCTCCTATTCGGAGGATATTGTCTCTGCCAGTAGATCAAAAGCTGGTTCTCAAGTCCGTTGAATATTAATCTCATTTATGGTAATTACATTGTTGGGAGGAAGAGCAATAATTCACTGGTGTAGTAGAGAAATACTGTATGTATGGCCAAAAAGATTCGGCTCGCTGAAGTTCTAGCCCTGACCTTTATACAATAATCTATTAAAAAAAAAACAAAATTATTTATATATGCATGACAGATCTGAAGTGGAGCTAAAAACTTAAAATAGAAGGAAAATAATTAGTTATGATTTTAATTTCAACGAAAGAGGTTAAAAAACATTTATATGTAGAAAAGATGTCCAGGAATTTTCTGTGGAAAAGACGAATTGACCCATTAATTAGACAATAAGCCTCCTTCAATTCAATATTAACTAAATTGACCCATTAGTTAGAAAGGAAACGACGAATTGTTTACCCCCCTTTCTTAAAACAAGAGAATAAAAGTAAAATAAAACATAAAAAATAAAATTGATAAGAAGCCAGTTTAATACGTGATAGAACGGTAAAGAGGGAATTGTATATCCTCATGATCTTTAACAAAGCTATAAAATTTTTATTCATTTTGGCTCTGCATCCATAAAAATAAAGAAGAAAAACATCATATGCAAGCTTACAAATTTCCAACAAAGGAACAAATTTCCACTAACAATATTGTTTGGTTTTGTAACTTAAAATATTATAAAGCACCCATTCCTCACAATTACGTGTTCACTAATCTACATATGTGAGTAGTGCAACCAATTTTGGTTGGTCATTTATTGAAACATAAACACACAAGGTATTATCAGTTATCATGATGGCGACCACACAGCATAGTGGGTGATTAATTCCTGTTTTAACATAAGAGGAAATCATACTAATTCCTGTATTACAGTACTATCTATGCAATCATGGTATAAGTGGAGAATTCATCTACAACTCTAGGATCCCAGTAGAATTTAGATTGGGTCATTAAAGAACCATTACATCCTTACCTAGCAATAAAAAATAAGAACATTATGAAAAACAGGCAAGTGCAGACAAAAACATGGGTTATGTCACCTAAAAACAAGCTTACCATACCAGAAACAGCTTTTCCAAAAGTTTGACAAAATTTAAATTTCAAAATGGATCTCAATTTGCATATCAGGAGTTGTTCTGCTGTGACTTCTCCAATAAGTACCTGCACAGTCAACTTTAGATTATTAATGAAAATGTAAACAAATGAAATTGTTATTCATTTTGAGACAAAATGATTCAAGGTAACCTAAATTGGTTGATGTGGTATGCATTTAGGACCCAACATTTAAAACAGTCAACTATTTCAATTTTAATAAAACTCACTTGACATTAAAATGCAATCAAACTAATGAGCATTAGGACCTGCAATAACCCTATATATCTTCAATAGACATGAAAGCTTAGTTTCAAGTTTCAACCTATTTCTCCATTAGGTACGCAATAAACCTCTAATAACCCTGATTTTTCCATTGATCTTAAGTTGCCATAAATTTAACTAAATTGAATGAGCATTTTAGACTGTGCTCATTTATCCCAACCATTGTTCATTTTACTAATAAAACACTGAGCACAGAACCCATCTCAAGAACACAGTAGCCCCGGATCCGTATCCTCCCAGGTACCTAACTGAACCTGACCGAAACGGACGGCCTAGATTTACTCTCAGCCGGTGATTACTCGGGATGGCGCAGGGGGAGTATTATTTGTGCTTTGAGATTCGTGCCAATTTAAAAATCTGGGCTGAGAGTAAATCTGGGCCGTCCGTTTCGGTCAGGTTCAGTCAGGTACCTGGGAGGATACGAATTCCAGTAGCCCCACCCCCCTCTTTAAAAAAAAAAAAAAAAAACCAAGTTTGGTGCAAGAATTTAAACCCAGCCACAATAAATTCCTGCTTTCTTGGTCTGGGCTCCACTACTTTTGACCACAATCATGGAAACAGAAACTACAGAAAAATAAAATTTTGTAAAAAAATTTCAAAAGAAAAGAAAATAGAAATATGGAAAAAGACAAACAAAAATAATTTATTCCCATATAACGACCCTGTAATGCAGTTTATTTAAGGCAGCAAATTTAAAACCCTAAGCGAAGTGTCAGTTTGTTTCCTTTTGAGAGAATCTTGCAATTCAATACTTCTTCCAACAGTTACCTTTGATTTCGAAGCAATGTTTTCGGTGTTATAGATATTGTTTAAGGTTCTTAAGAATGTCATTGTAGATAGAATTTTGATAGGTTGTAGTTTTAAGACCATAAGTTTAATATATTCTTTTTCTAGAGTATTTCTAAGAATTAAATTCAAGCAGATGGATAGTTATGATTCTACTTTGTAGACTGCAGCACTATTGGCTGATCAGAAACAGTTTCTTCAATCTCATGTGACAACATATCAGTACCATAAGCAAAATCGCTATTAGATTGTGCCCCTTAATTTACCTCCCCATTTACTGTAACTTTTCATTGCAGCTTTTACCTATATATTGCTGGACAGGTGAAATTCCTGCCATCGCTAGGCACAAGGGCATTAAAGTCCTCATGCTAAATCAAGAAAATTTTAAATCTGAGTGCAGGTTTGGACTTGGGAGAGTAATGTCATTTATATTTTTTTCAAAATTTGTTACAATCAAACACAGGTAAAGTCTCATTAACATCAGTATATATATATTTTTTAATATCCATCATATTATTCTTATTGTAATGTGCTTGTATGCTTAACATCCGTGCCCCCCGCGCCCCCCCCCAACCCACACACACACACCCCACAAAAAAAAAATTAAAAAAAAAGTTTCGAGCTCAACCCCTGTTTACAATATCAGTCAATACCAACCAATTCATGCTAGTATTGCATGTTTTAATGCAGAACGGTACACCAATCCATAGATTTCAACCTTTATGCCGAGCAAAATGCTGCAGTAGTTAACTTAAATCCAGATTACAAAAGAAAAGTAAAGTTCTGATATTTACCTCCCAGTGTGGAAACCAGCAGAATACCACGCGTTCAAAACAGGTACAAGGTCCGCATCTGATGTAGCAACAGTTTCACTCTCCTTTCCTATGATTTTGTTCAACGAAACAAAAGTTGTCAAATTTTTCACAAGGTAAATCATGTAAACAATGGTGGCCTCCTGAAAGCGTAATCAATAACCCAAACTAAAATCAGGAAAACATTAAAAAGTTATCCATGCACAACCGAACAAAAACATAGGTAAAGTAACTCCGGGTTACACCTGAGATACCCTACATCTGAAATTGAACAAGGGTATCTTGAGGTTTCAAAAACCACCAAAAACTTTTCTTTAAAGATAAAAAGGAAGACTTTTAGTAAATAAACCCATAAGACCATTAGATATTCTGTATATCCATAAAGTATTGTACTAAAGAATTGTTTATATTTCTTCAACTAGTTTGCTCGATTATTGGAGAACACTATTAAAAAGAGGTATTTCACATGGTTTATACAAAAATAAATCCCATTTTCAATCTAAAGGCACAAGATATGTAGCTTTTGCACGGACATACAAAAAACCTTTCTTGTAAAAAAACACCATATTAGTACAATTACCAGAAGTATTTGCATTACTCGCCCTCATTGCACTTTCAGCCACCATCATCCCTTTCTTAAGATCCATACCACAAGACTGCTTTGTCAGATCTGGTAAGCATGGAGCAGCAATGGTACAGCCAGCATAGTTTTCAGGACACTTATCACCTGCACGTGAGCAAATTACAATTGCAAATTCCCAACACAAAAATTGCAAAAGCAAAAAAGTGAATTGGGCATTCAAATCATTAGTATGGTATTTGGGTGCACAAGTAGACATGTATAATTACAATGCCAACAGTAAAAACCTGCTCTGGTACTTCAATGCTTGGTTCATATTTACAATTATCGTGCCATGCCACAGCAAACAAAGCCAACAGTAACTACCAGCTCTGGTACTTTAGGCTTGGTTCATATTTTCAATTCTAACGCCAAGCCATGGCAACACCAGTTTTGCAATGAAACATCTGTGCCAAGTATGGTGCTTCAATACTCATACAACTCGTAATAAAAGATAACCAACAATAAAAAGCTGCAGGCTTCAGTTAAGAAGCATACATGCTTGAGTCGAAACAATTACTTAAAAAACAAAACATATATGTACTCTGTGGACCCTATGCAGCAATTCTTGTTAGGCAATACATGCATTGTTGTTGATTGTGCAACAAATTTAGAACACACATAAACATAACCCAAAAATGTTGAACAAAACAAGCTAAAAAAACAGACATTTCGGCACTCTCTTTAAATATGGCAGTGCTTCCACCAACCATGGGCAGTCTGTACCGGTACCAGTTCAATACCAGTACCATGTAATGCATTTATAAATACATGGTAAAGAAAAATAATTCTTAGTTTCTTACAAATCTGACATGAAGTGAAGCAGGAGTTGTAGGGCCCACAACCGTTCCCTCCAGTCATGGGCAGAACTGGAACAGGCAAACAGTAGCCAGCACAAAGGGGATTAAGATATTGTGGATCTTGCACAGCGTGTTCAGGTGTAGCATGACAAACATCAGGTTGCACTGTTTGATCATAATAGCTTGGATGTGCGTAGAGCTGCTGGAGAATACTTTGCCTTTGTTCTTCTAATTCATAGTACTGTTTTAGCAGTTCGTCATAAGAATTCTCAACATTGCCTTTGATAGGTTCTGCATCTTGGATTTCTTCCTTGCTTGCTGCCTTGTCATCCTGATACGTACCTCTATGGAATCACAGTAGAAATTAAACACTTGAACAATTACAACTAAGATTAATTATTCTTAATTTTGGACCAATTACATTAATCGATAGTTAAATGATCTAAAATTGGAACATGTTGAGGTCGAAATGCATGAGACTAGAGGAATTATTTAAAACATGAAACTTAATAATGATCCTAGGGTTGTTGATCAGGGAACACCAGTACTGAACTACTGGTTTTCTGGTAACTAGCGGACATAGCCAATACAAAAGTAGAACTCACAAAAAGTAATGTTTATTTTGCTGAATGCTACTTACTCATCAGAAATCTTGCATTTAGTAGATTCGTCTTTGTCTTCAGCACCGTGAGTTTTCTTTTCATCTTCGACAGAAACACCTGCTTGGAAGTGTGCTTCCTGCAAAGAAACATGAGAACAAAGAAAGATTCTTGTACCGAAATGATAGGGGAAAAAAAAAATATGATTTGTTTTCTTTACTACTTCTATTTCTTGATCAGGTTCAGTAGGGTTTCACGATTTTTATCAGCAATTAAGACCGCAATAGGTGCACATTCACTGACAGAGCGAGATACCTTAAAGGAGGCCACGGCGCGATCAAAAGCATCTACTAGAGCTGAATCATCCCATAGCTCGTTTCCTTTCCCCATCTCTCTCGTTGTTCTGCGGAGTTGCACCGTGGATTTTGTAACTCGTTTTACGGCAGCTCGGCGGGGAGGGAAAGGGTTCACCACTTCACTGAAAGTGCGGTTTCACTAAGAATTTTCTTCTTCTATGTACCACTTTTGTCTTTCTTAAAAACCTTCCTATTTTCTATTTCTAATTAAAATCTGCTACAATTACAAAAGTTAATAATCTGTTAAAAGTAAAAAGAAATCGCTAGATATTGAAAACTGTTATGAAATAATAATAGCAGACATTTCACCTTCCCCACCTCATTCACTTTCTATTAGATTTAATTTTGTATTAACTATCTTGTTAATTGTATGGCTTTTCATTTGCTTTCTCTAGCTTTATAAAAAGAGGCTTTGTAAAAGCAATAATGTACATACAATTAGAAGAGAATAAAATTCTACTATTGTTTTCTCTATTTCTCTTGTCATTTATTTATTTTTGTTGCAACTTCATTTTAATTTTACAACACGTTATCAACACGAATTGCTCGGAAGAAGTTGCAAAGTTATTCTGTAAGTAATTTATATGATTGATTATTATATCTTTCATTAATCTAAATTTCATTTGAATTTTTTTTATTATGTTTGTTTTAGTTTATAAGAATCATTCCTTGAAGTGAATGATGGAATAATAACCTGAAGTTATTATCAAAACTAATTGTTTATCAAGAACCTGAAGTTCGTATTACTCGAATATAATAATAAGAATAATAACATGAAGTTATTATGATAATTGTTTAGAACCTGAAGTTCTATTTGAAATTTTAATATAAAATTAATATAATAACCAGCAGTTATTATAGGCCACTGGATGAATAATAACCTGAAGTTATTTCCAATTAAAACCTGAAGTTTTATTAGAAATTTTCATATAAAATCAATATAATAACTAGAAGTTATTATAGGTCATTGGATGAAAATATAACCCGAAGTTATTTCAAATTAAATTTTACATAGCGCATTTAATAACCAGAAGTTATTAAATAAGTATTTTATTATAACCTGAAGTTATTAATACATTTAAATATTTATTTATTTATTTATGCAATTTACATATTCTTTTATTTATATTTATTCATCTCCCTTTTCACAACCTTAAGTTATGATATTAATAACCTGAAGTTATGGCATTAATAACCTGAAGTTATGATATTAATAATCTGAAATTATTAATACGTATCTATTTTGTAGTACATATAACAAATCTCACAAAGTTTGAATTTATCTCCTTTTTCATTTATCATAACTCGAAGTTATGGTATTAGTAACCTGAAGTTGTATTTTGTTATAAATACGTATTAATGAAAAATGAGAAAGGAAAACATCCTGAAGATGTTTGTTACAGATGTGGGATGACAAATCATTGATTGCGTACCTGTCGTACGCCCAAGCATTTTGTAAGGCTTTATCAAGCCTCAATTAAGAAAAAAAAAAGAGAAAATGTGGAAACTAAAATGACCTCGAATATGAATGCCATATAGATACACATTTTGATGTATCAGATTTCTTCCATAATGTGGATAAAGAAATAGACACTTTACTAAGGGAGAAAATATAATGTAGAAGTTTATGTTTATAAAAGTTTAGTTTACATTTTAAATTTTATATTGTATGCAAATAAAATTAGTGAATAAAGGTAGTTTATTTTTATTTTAATTTATTCTTGCATTCTTTTATTTTAAAGGAAAATGACTGACGCAATGGTAAGTAAAGAAGATCCATGTTTAGTAGACAGCGGAACAACAAATACCATATTGAAAAGTAAGAAATATTTTCACAATTGCATCTTGGTGAGACTAATATCCACACTATATCTGGCACAACTAATTTAATTGAAGGCTCCGGAAGAGCTTGTATTTTGTTACCTGAAGGAACAAAATTAATAATAGATGATGCATTATATTCAAGTAGATCCAGAAGAAATCTACTAAGTTTTAAAGATATTCGAAAGAATGGTTATCATATTGAAACTATGAATGAGAGAAATTGTGAATATCTTCATATCACATCTATTAAAAATGGCCAGAAAATTATAATGAAAAAGATGCAAGCATTGTCTTCTGGACTATATGGTACTTATATAAGTACAATAGAATCAAATATGGTTACTAACCAGAAGTTAGTTGATCCAAAATTATTTACTTTGTGGCATGACAGATTGGGTCATCCAGGAAATATAATGATGAGGAGAATAATTGAAAGTGCAAATGGGCATCCCCTAAAGGACCTGAAGATTCTATTATCAAAAGAATTGACATGCGAAGCATGCTCTCTTGGAAAACTAATTACTAGGCCATCTCCAAATAAAATTGGACCTGAAGCTCCTTCATTTCTAAAAAGAATTCAAGGAGATATATGTGGGCCTATTACACCTCCATGTGGACCATTTAGATATTTTATGGTGTTAATTGATGCATCAACACGCTGGTCAACATGTGAGTTTGTTAGCAACAAGAAATGTTGCGTTTGCTAGACTATTAGCACAAATTATCCAATTGAGAGCTCATTTTCCGGATTATCAAATTAAAAGAATCCAGCTTGATAATGCAGGAGACTTTACTTCTCAAACTTTTAATGATTATTGCATGTCTATTGGAATTACGGTAGAACATCCAGTAGCCCATGTTCATACACAAAACGGTCTAGCAGAATCGTTGATTAAAAGGTTACAATTAATTGCTAGACCTTTACTTATGAAATCTAGTTTACCGTCTGTTGCATGGGGACATGCCATATTACATGCTGCTGCACTAATTAGGTTAAGGCCAACTGCAGATCATAGGTATTCCCCGTTACAATTAGTATCTGGAAGAGAACCAAATTTGTCCCATCTAAAGGTATTTAGTTGTGCAGTATATGTTCTAATTTCTCCTCCACAACGCACAAAAATGAAACCTCAAAGAAGGTTGGAAATTTATATTGGTTTTAAATCTCCTTCTATTATTAAATATTAGAACCATTAACAGGAGATGTTTTTACAGCAAGATTTGATGATTGTCATTTTAATGAATCAATATTCTCAAACTTAGGGGAAGAAAAACCAAAGCTGGATAAACAAGTAACTTGGAATTCATCGTTATCTTATCTTGACCCCCGAAGTGGTCAATGTGAACTCGAAGTTCAAAAGATTATAAATTTGCAAAGAATTGCAAATGAATTGCCTGATGCATTTACAGATACAAATAGAGTTACTAAATCGCATATTCCAACTATAAACGCACCTGCTCGAATTGACATTACAAAAATATCTAATGAATCTAATGTGCATAGGAAACATGGAAGACAACTTGGTTCTAAGGATGTAAATCCACGTAAAAGGAAAGAGCAGAATAAAGCAGTTGGTCCAACCCCAGAAGAGGTTGATGGTAAAACTCCTGAAGAAGTCAATAAAATCCTAGAAGATGTTGATAGTAGAACTCCTGAAGAAGTTGATAAAATCCCAGAAGAGATTAATGGTAAAACTTCTGAAGAAGTTGATAAAACTCTAGAAGAGGTTGATGAAGTTCCAGAAGAAACTCAGGTACCTAGTGATTATGAGATCTCAATAAACTATGTACAGAATGGTACAATATGGAACCGAAATGAAACATGTACTGATAAATTTTTTGCATATGCTATAGCAATTGATGTGCTAAATGAGGAAGATTATGTGCCAAAAACTCCTGAAGAGTGTATGCACAGAAATGATTGGCCAAAATGGAAAGATGTCCTGAAGGCTGAATTAGATTCGCTTGAAAAGCGCAATGTTTTTGGACCTGTAGTCTTAACCCCAAAAGATGTTAACCCTGTAGGTTACAAGTGGGTATTTGCAATAAAAATGAATGAGAAAAATGAAATTGTGAGGTATAAAGCAAGGCTTGTGGCACAAGGTTTTACACAAATACCAGGAGTTGATTATAAAGAAACATATTCACCTGTAGTGGATGCAATAACTCTTAGATTTTTAATCAGTCTCACAATCACTGAAAACCTTCAAATGCGCCTCATGGATGTAGTCACAGCTTATCTGTATGGATCACTTGATAATGATATCTATATGAAAGTCCCTGAAGGATTAAAAATGCCTGAAGTATTGAAATTGAAATCTCGAGAAATATATTCTATAAAGTTAAAAAGATCTTTATATGGACTAAAACAGTCAGGTCGAATGTGGTATAATCGACTCAGTGAATATCTCGTAAAAGAAGGATATAAATCTAATGTAATTAGTCCATGTGTTTTTATTAAAAGATCAATCTCAGATTTTACAATTATTGCAGTATATGTTGATAATTTAAATATCATTGGGTCTCCTGAAGAGATCGAAAAGACTGCAAAATTATTAAAGAAAGAATTTGAAATGAAAGATCTTGGAATAACAAAATTATGTCTCGGCCTACAGATCGAGCATTTGTATAATGGTATTTTTGTCCATCAATCAAACTATATCCAGAAGATGTTGAAACGTTTTAATATGGGCAAAGCTCATCCTCTAAGTACACCAATGGTTGTCCGATCACTTAATATAAAAAAGGATCCTTACCGTCCCTGAGAAAAGAATGAAAAAATTCTTGGTCCAAAAGTACCATACTTAAGTGCAATTGGGGCTTTGATGTATCTTGCTAATAATACGAGACCTGATATTGCTTTTTCTATAAATGTACTAGCAAGATATAGTTCTGATCCAACACGCCGACATTGGAACGGAATTAAACATGTATTTCGTTACCTTTGCGGGACACGTGATATGAGACTATTTTATCAAAAAGATACAAAGTCCAAATTAGTTGGGTATGCAGATGCAGGATATTTATCAGACCCGCATAAAGCTCAATCACAATCCGGATATGTGTTTACATATGGCGATACAGCATTTCATGGCGATCAACAAAACAGACACTCACGGCAACATCATCAAATCATGCCGAATTAATTGCTCTATACGATGCTGGTCGAGAATGTGTCTGGTTAAGATCAATGATCCAACACATCCAGGAGGAATGCGGGCTCGAGTCAATCAAAAGAAGTCCGACAGTACTATATGAAGATAATGCAGCATGTATTGCTCAAATCAAAGAAGGATATATTAAAGGTGACAGAACCAAGCACATCTCGCCAAAATTCTTCTCAACTCATGATCTACAAAAGGATGGCATGATAAATGTTTGTCAAATCAGATCAAGTGACAATTTGGCAGACATATTCACAAAATCATTGCCAAGAAAAGTTTTTGATCAACTTTCACAGAAGATCGGCATCCGTCGTTTAAAAGATATACGTTAAAATGAGGGGGAGTATTATACACGCTGCACTCTTTTTCCCTTCACTAAGTTTTGTCCCACTGGGTTTTTCTTAGTAAGGTTTTTAATGAGGCAGCATAACTAATCCGGAAGTATTAGTTAATTCAAATTGGTCCTGAAGTACCAAATTAATATTTGTCCTGCAGTACAATATTAATAGTGTATAATATAAGGTAAAATATCTAAGGGGGAGTGTTATGAAATAATAATAGTAGACATTTCACCTTCTCCACCTCATCCACTTTCTATTAGATTTAATTTTGTATTAACTATCTTGTTAATTGTATGGCTTTTCATTTGCTTTCTCTAGCTCTATAAATAGAGGTTTTGTAAGTGGTTGATGTTGATACATATATGGAGATAATATAGAATAAGATTTAGCCTCTCCCAAGTTTTGTTTTGTTTTGTTTTATTAGAAAAACACAATTTTATTCTATTTTTATTTGAAGTCCGTAAGCTTGAAAATAGAAATTTGATTCTTTGTTTATTTTAATATCTTATGTCTCTTGCTCTATTTTATTTTAGTTTTAGAGTCTAATGTTTTCTTTTTCAAAGAAAAACGAATTTTGATCGAATTATTTACAAATTTTATGAATATTTTCTGAATTTTACGAATTATTTGCGATTTTTTTTCTCCCTTGTGGAACTGAGATCTCCGGTTCGGATAATTTCGAATTATTTCCGAATCACAAAACTTTGACCCCGCCGAACCAAATCCGAATAATTCATTTGTCACTATGAGATAAACAAAGGATACAAAAGAGCTAGCTCATGAGGTACTACAGACGTAGGAGGCGATCCTAACAGCTTGATCAGGAACAAAATCTACAGATTTCTCAATTTTTTTTTTCTTTTTTTAGTGCTTTACCAGTACTTTATTTGTTACTGGCTTGCACTTTGTTTGCTTTATTTTGTTTTTCAACTTTGATTACTTTGATTTCAAAGCTCAAATGTTTTGAGCTATTTTTTCTAGAGTGAGTCTATGGCATTATGTATATCACAGGTTGGTTCATAATACATATTAATAATTTTGTTTTCAAAATTCTAACGTTCAATCTGAACCGTTCAACATAATTCTCATATGAATATGTATTTGTAGACCGAATTTTATATTTTTTTATATGAAAATTCTGGACCATCCAAAAAACAGTGATTTTCTACCTATCTTTAAAAATAGTAAAAAAATTCTAAAAAATATAAAATTCTGTATGCAAGTACATATTCATATGAAAATAATGTTGAACGGTTTGGATCGAGCGTTTGAATTTTAAAAATGAAAACATTGATCCATATTACAGACCAAATCGTGCTATGCATAGTACCATAGACTCACTCTTTTTTCTACGTTATATTTAGAGTGTTACAAAATTCTTGTAGCCAATAAAATGAGGACATGATTCTCATTTTTTCTTAGCAAGACCAACAAAAGTTATCAAATTGAATTTACGACACTCACAAAAGTCCAAACAATTTCCAAATATATAATTACTACCCTATCAAAAATATTGAAATTTTCCTTTTATGCTACACTGCTTAATTATTTGAGAATTACTTGGTCTATTTAATTTCCTAATTTATAGAGGTATTTAATTGAAAGTAAAAATAAGAAAGTATTTAAAAAAGGTAAAATTGTATTTAGAAGAAAATATTTCTCTTTGCTCTCAATAACCTAATTGTTGCCTTCAAAATAACGCCACCCTAATCTGAAATAGGAGAGTGATGAAGGGCCGCAAGAGCTAACTTTTTTATTTTATTTTTAGAATATAAAAAAATCGATTTGTCAATTAACATATTTTTTTTTTCAAAAATAACAAGATACGAACTTTAATTTAGTACTAGAAATTAAGCTCAAACTGTTATTTAATTTGAAGACGACATTTTATCTCAAATTTTCTAGTTGAGTTCACACACGAATAATTACTAATTTTTCTCGCAAACTTTGAGAGCCCGAATGGACTTTGCTTTCCTCCGTTCTAGCTGGCCGGAAGAAGAAGAAAGAAACAAAAGAAAAGAAAAAAGTGGAGGAAGGATACGACTGTAGGATTGAGAAGGCGGAGAATAGGGAGAGGTGGAGGAGAGAACGAAGAAACGAAAAAGAGGTTAGGCGAAGGGTTTAGAGTTCTTCGTTACAAAAGGTACACTATCTCATAGCTTATTTTAGATTTTTTTTTTAAATAGAATTACTGTAAAATCATTTAACGGAACAAGCCTTTACTGTTTCAAATTTAGAAATCTAGCCTCCACCGATCCCTAGGATCGGTGGAGAAAAAAAAATCCAGTCTACACCGGTCCTAGGGACCGGTGGAGCCTGTTTTGCACAGCCACACCAAGTTACACGCAGGACCACACGGAAAACACCCTACACCGATCCTGTGAATCGGTGGAGCTTAAAAAATGCCTCCACCGGTCCTGTGGATCGGTGTAGGTAGGTTTAGGGTTAAAAAACCAGCCAGCCGCACCTTCTCCTCTCTTCTTCTCTTCCCAGCCGAACCGAACCTCTCTTCTTTCTTCTTTCTTTCATTATTTCCGTTTTCTCAAATTCTTAGAGGAGTTGCCATATGAACAGATCGCCACCACCATTGTACTCAGCATCATCTTCTGATTATTATTGTGAGTTTTTTTTTACTCATCTGTTTATATTTGGTGTTGTAAAATTGAAAAATATTTGGAGTTAATTTGGTGTTTGAATTTTGTTCAGCAAAATGTCACTGCTATTGATCAATGTGTATTATGGTGGTAACCTCCAAAACACTTCAACAGGTGTTGGTTATGACATAGGGGCTGCATTTACCTTTACCGTATCTGATTCTACCAGTTTTGCTATTGTAAGACGGCAAATATACGTTGGACTTGAATTGCTTCCAAGTCGAGTCAAATTGACAATCAGGGTACGTATGAACACAGCACAACCCGGATCGTACCATTTCTCACTATTTCGGATAGAAAATGAGGAAACTTGGGATGTCATTAAACAAACTGCAGCTCAAGTGGCTGGATTTAAGGTTATAGAATTGGTAGCTGAGGCACACCAGGGTAGAACCCAAATCAGTTATGATCCGTGTCCAGATAGTTTGCCTGGAGGTAGTAACACACCGTCGGTTCAGACCGGCTTTCATCCTGACTCGGGCAGTGTACCTGTACCCACCTACACACCTCCGGTTCAGGCTGGTGATGACCCTTGTGAGCAATCAGATCGAGACAATGAATCTGATACAAGTTCTTTTGATGATGACGATTCTGATGAAGCATGGGACGCAGATATGGACGAATTTGAGGCTGAAATGAACGCCCGAGAAATATTGAAGGATTGGCACGAGTCGATCCCATTCCTCAATTGAGGACTTAAGCATCCATGTTCATCATTCAACGATGAATTGCTAATGCCATACAAGGATCGTGCATTTTTTGCGAACCCCCCCAGGTTAGATGAAAAATTTGCTGAAGGTCAAATGTTTGAATCCAAAGCCAAACTAAAATCAGAACTTGCTGATTTTCACCTACCCCGAAACACAGAGTTGGAAGTGCTAAACAGCAGCAAAACTAAGTATAGAGTTAAATGTAAATCTTCTAAATGCCAATGGAAATTGTATGCAATTGTAGTACCAACAGGTGCATGGACAATTTCCACCAACCCGTTTATCCGCACATGTTTTGGAAGTGCTGAAAGGTTGGATAGTCATCAAATGACTGCCAGAGTAATTGCTGATATTATTAAACCTGCTTTGAAAGATGATCTGGAGATGAGCATTAAAGCGGTCAAGCATATGGTTAAAGTTAAATTTGGGTCAGTAGTGCCCTCGTATAACAAGTTGTGGAGAGGTAGGGAACTTGCAATTGCCGACTTGTTTGGGAGCTGGGAGAAGTCTTACGAGATGCTGCCATCGTTGTTGGGTGCCATCAAAGCATCTAATCCAGGTACACAGTACCTAATAGAACATGGACCATCAGAAGATTTTAATATCAACATTTTCAACCGGGTTGCATGGGCATATGGGCCATGCATTGAAGCATGGCCTCATCTTCGACCCGTTATCAGTGTTGATGCCGGGTTATTATCCGGAAGATACAAGGGTAAACTTTTTATGGCTTGTGCTTACGATGCAGAGCAACAACTCTTACCACTTGCATTTGCAATTTGTGAAAAAGAGTCTATAGAAAATTGGGGTTGGTTTATGAATTGGTTACGTATCAATGTTGTCGGGCCAGGAAGAATCTGCGTTATCTCGGACCAGCACCTTGGTATACGAGGGGTGTTTGAGGCTCCTAATCTGGAATGGTGTGAGGAAAACGGTGAAGCTGTCCACCGACTGTGTTCACAGCATATTTGTGAAAATATTTGGAAAAAATACCCTCAAAAGTGGATCAAAACTGTATTCAAAAAATATGTTGAGAAGAAAAAAATCTGGAGATTTGAAGAGGGGATGGAAAGAATTAGACAAAGAGATGCAGACGTATATGACTACATTATGAAATTTGGTAAACGGCTCCGCAACTCTGATGCAGAGCCTTTGGCTCTGCATAAGTGGGCACAAGTGCATGATGGATTCCTCAATCGATGCGGTATAATGACAAGTAATGGCTCTGAGGTACTAAACAGTGTATTTAGGATTGCCAGGCAATTACCTGTGTGTGCAATTGTTGAAAAGACCTTTTATAAGTGCGTTTACTGGTTTGTAAATAGGCGGGAGGCCGCGATTGGATGTGAGGCATCGGGATTGGATTTTTCAATGAACATTACACTGCTTTTACATCGTCGTAATGAGAAAGCAAGGAAACATGATGTAAGACCGATGTATTATGGCTATAACAGCTATGAGGTTATTGATAAAAATAGAATTCTCGAGACAGTAAGTCAATAATTCGATAAATCTAATTATTTACTTTCACGTAATACATTTGATGTAAATATGATTTTTTAATTGAAGGGTGTTCGGGGCGAGGTGAAGTACGATGTTACCTTCCCTGCAGAAGGAATGCCTATATGTGTGTGTCGGAGACCTCAATTAACAGGAATCCCATATAACCATGTTCTGGCAGTTTGTTTCATTAGGAGGCTAAATCCTAACGACTATGTTAACCCATATTACAGCTTACAAAATTATATAAATACTTGGTCTGGTCGTTTCTATGGATTTGGAAATAAAAGGAATTGGTCATTAGTTGATGGCCCCATTATAAGGCCAGATCCGGATAAGGAAAAAATAAATAAGGGTAGGAGAAAACACAAGAGAAGAATTATGACTATGGACAAAATGGAGGCCCCTGCCAGGAGGCGTAATGCTCAACAACACAATCAAGAGTCAACTACAGCAAGACATTCGGGTATAACAATTTAAAAATTCAAAATACAATTCCGTTTATTTCCAATTAAATTTGAACTAAGTTGTACTCATTTTGTAACAGGTGCATCGACTCGATAAACTCGTAGGATTTAGGGATTTCTAAGTTTATGCATTATGTTGAACTAAGTTGTACTCATTTTATTTGAACTAAGTTCTATTTATGTTCTCAATTGCAAATACCAAATCCTAAGATTTCATGCGATTTCGATTAAGTATTCACAATCAATTAAAATAAAGAATAGATCATAACAAAGAACAAGAACATATAGAATAAACCAACTAAATCATAACAAAAGTTTCAAGTACAGCCCTAATTAACCCTAGAAAAGCCTTTAGCCAGTCATGGCTAAAGCACAAATGAAATTAAAAGAGTTGAAAGAGTTCCAAAGGAAAGAAAATAATAAAACCGGTTGATCGATGATGTTCTTCTTCTTCCTTCTTCCTTCTTCTCTCTTCCTTTCTCTCCTTGTTAAAACCAGAAATTCTGTCTAAAAAAAAACGTCCCTTGCCTGTTTTACAAGTTTCCTATTTATACCCCTCACAAAATCTCAAAATAAAACACTAAAAATAGCAAATTCGGGCGCTGAACCGACATATTGCGGGCCGCAATAAGTCTCTTGCGGGCCGCAATGAGTGGAGGCAGTTATGGTTGTCGTGCAGAAAATTGTAGAAGTCATTGCGGACCGCAATGGGTATGGTTGCGGGCCGCAATGAATGTACAGGAATGATGAGGCTCTGACTTGTTTCGTTTCGGGCCGCAATGAACTTCACTTCGGGCCGCAACAACATTGACAGATTCTCCAATCTTCGTGCTGACTTGCTACAAATCACCCGTTTTGCTCCGTTAAGCTCCAAACACTTGATTACCTGTAAAATAAACATAACTAGGGCAGTAACTTGAACTTTCAGACATTTCTAACCTAATCAAACCTAATCTCAACAAAACTTGGCTTAATTCACATAACAAATTCTAGGTTTCAATAGATATAATTTTGGCTTATCACTAATCAAGAAATTATGCTTCGGTGGTACATACATGAATTTCAAATATGATTCAAATAAGCATAATTTAAACAACACATTTAGCCATGCTACAAAAATTCAAATTAACATAATAACATACATATAATAAACTACAATAGTCCATTTAACATTACAGATAACATACATATAAAATTCAAATTAAAGCTACAATAGTCCATTTAACATTACAGATAACATACATATAATAATGGATCCAATCTAACATTAATCTTCAGATACCTCTGCAAAAAAAAAATTAAAAGGTATCATGCATTAGTCAATAAATAATGGATCCAATCAAAAATTTAAAAGGTATCATGCTTAACAGAGGCACTTACTCAATCGAAACATGTTAACGCCTTCGTCGGCGCTGTCGAGTAGGTCCAAGGGCGTCAGTCCCGGGAGTGTACGGCTGAGTAGGCTGCCGTATACGGACTCCAAGAGGTGGACCCGAAGTGGATGGACCATAATCTGCTGTAAGATTTCCCGGATCTGCAGTGGATGGTCCCATCATACTAAAGTCTCCCGTTAGTTCATCGAGCATGAACTGAGATATAGATCCATGCCCTGTGCCGCTCATGAAGTTGTCCCACGTCGGGGGAGGCTCTGAAGTTGTAGGCCGACGATAATGCTGATCAGGGGTATCATCATCCAAATTGATCATGTCCAAGTCCACAGGGATCCCAGCATTGTCGAGTATGCCTCGGAAGATGTGGATCTGATCAATATCCTCCATAATGTCACGAGCATTCTCGAGCATCATCTTGCCATATGCCATTTGTCCCGGGGTCCTCACCATGTCTATTGCCTGCATAGTGAATTGTATCGTGCGAGAAATCTGCATAATACATTTCGAACTGTGACATATTGCACATTAATATTGAAAAATCTAGTTTGATTGAAAAAAAATAATGTACGAACCACACGAGAATGCCTATGACCATGAGGAACGTATGCCAGTATTGCAACATCTCCTGTCTGCGGGGGAGCCTGACGTCGTAGAGCTTCCGGATTGTTATCTGATAGATACACTGATCTCATACCACGCGCGTTGAACCAATGCATGTACATATGATGCCTACTCATGTCATATGGTCTCCGCTCTCCAATTAATACTGCAGGCTTCTGGATGTACTCACTAAGAGTAATCGCCCAACAACCATCCCTTGTTGAATTGCCATCGTGATACCACGTCTTTCGTAAATAACTGATCTCATCCCATGGTAGAGGAGGAGGAGGCGGGATGACTTGGTACTTACCAAACTGGCGCATGACCCTATCCGCATGCTGAAACTCCACCATCCAAAAATGGATCACGTAACCGCAACTCATCCAATACCTCTTTTGTCGTCGGAGATGTCGAGGTAACTAATCATAGTAATCAACGTATGGTCGCCAGTTAACTGTCTCATCAGCTAGTCTATCGAAGTTATCTCTATACGTGGCTGTACCACCTGTAAAAAAAAATATAAATTTTAAAAAACAATTATAAATCTATCGAAGTTATCTCGAATTATAAATCTTTTTACCTAAGTGAGGGTTCTCTGGCCACAAATGAAAAGTGGTCCACTTCACACCGAAAGCATTCCTCGTATCCTCATCGGCACCACCGAAGGGAGGTGGCTCTGATCGGGGTATAGGCCGACCAACAGCAAATCGAGTCCATGACCAAATCTGTAACAACAACATCGGACCCGCTATCGTGTCTGCCCCCGCGTGGCAAGCACGTGACAACTCTCGATAGATATGTGCAAGTACAGCACCTCCCCAATTGTATTCTCGTGGAGTCTCTATATCAGTGATGAATTGCAAGTACATCGCAGGGACTCCATCCGCACTTGAATCTGGAAACATAACCGACCCGAATAAATCCATACAAAAACCTCGAGTGTACCGTGCAACTATCTCATCATTGTGCCAATCTTCTAAGGGTAAACTAAATTGCGCCCGCAACCATTTTAGTCTAAGCGTGTAAGCAGAGACGGACAATCGTTCTTTCGATGTGTTAGGATTATAAATCCTATATTTATATGGCATTGTCTGATGGAGGTGATTGTAAAAAATAGCCGGATCAGCCCCTAGATCAAACTCTAAGTATGGGTCCCAATCAGTATCGCTGGTGCCAGTAATCGTGTCACCTGCAAATTAAAAGAATTATACAATTAACAATTTATTTTTTATAAATAGGTAATTAAATTAACCGATAAACAACTTCTGATTATTAATTACCCTTAGTCGATAAGCCCCATAGACATGCAACATCTTCCAACGTCACTGTCACCTCACCGACAGGTAGATGAAATGTATTGGTCTCCGACCTCCACCTCTCAACCAGAGCAGTAATCAAATGCGGATCAATCTTGCAATCATTAAGGCGAGCAATTTGATACAACCCTAACCTCTTCAGAGCACCGTCCATCCGACTGTTGTAAGCAATACTAGTCTGATGTGAATTTACCTGCAATGAAGAGGTAGGCTGCCAAAAAGAATTAAAACATTATAAACCCTTCAAATACTTCATATAATATTTATTTGCAACAAATAATTAATAAATATAATAAAAAATTACCATATCACGAACTTGCCATGCTCTGTGGTTCTGTGGTGCTAATTTCAACAACTCTGGATAATCCGGATTATCCATTGACTCTGTTAGA
Source organism: Carex parvula (assembly GCA_025461045.1). NCBI lineage: Eukaryota > Viridiplantae > Streptophyta > Magnoliopsida > Poales > Cyperaceae > Carex > Carex parvula. The sequence goes on from JAJGRW010000905.1 coordinate 280,366, forward strand.
AAATTTGATAAACAAATATTTTTGCAACTGATGAGAGTCATCACACATAAATATATAAACAAATATTTTTTCAAGCATATGGCTACAATAATGAAAATTGAACTATATGTAAACAACATATCATCTAATTTTGATTTTAAAAATAAACTTCATGAACACTTAATTACACAAATTTATACTACATATTACTAATTTTACACATTTATAATTTTATCTAATTTTAAACTTCATGAGAGTCATCACACATTTATCTAATTTTAAAAAAATTATAATACATATTACTAAAAAGTTACATTATACTACATGAACACTTAATTACACAAAATTATACTACATATATACTAAATTACACTAAATTAACATCAAATAAACTCTAAATTAATACTACATTAGCACTACATTACACTAAATTAACATCAAATGAACTCTAAATTACACTACATTACCACTAAATTACTAAATATACTCCAAATCAATACTAAATTACACCAAATACTAATTTAACACTACATTTCACAAAAACAATCTAAATATACTAAACAAACTAAATTAAATTAGTTATTCATTTTTAATTCGGCTAAAATAAAAAATTATAAAAAAGGGATATTTACCTCGTTAAAATCGTAGATTCGAAGAGTTTCTAATTCTTTTAGACGATCCAGAAATTTTAAAACAATTAGATGGAGAAATGGTTGAGTAAATTGAGAGGATAAAAGAAAAAAAAAGAAAAAAAGAAGAGTTCGGAGAGGAAACGAAGGAGAAGAAAGGGAGAAGACAGAGATGGAGTTCTGGAGCTCTCGGGTGTGAGAATTTGAGATCAAGCCTCCACCGGTCCTAGGGATCGGTGGAGTTAAAGATGGGATTTTCTGTGGCAAGGGGTGCAGTCTGCACCCGTATGGTGCAAAACAGGCTCCACCGATCCCCAGGACCGGTGTAGGTTGGGTTTTTTTTGCTACACCGGTCCCTAGGATCGGTGGAGGCTAGATTTCGAAAATCCCAAAGCCAGAGGCTTGTTCCGTTGATTTAGTTTACAGTAATTCTATTTAAAAAAAAAACCCTTATTTTTTCATGGTACTAATGAATATGATCTTGTTGGATATTCCGATAGTGATTGGTGTGGAGATGTTGATGATAGAAAGAGCACTTCGGGTTTTGTATTTTTCAATGGAAGCACCTGATTGTGACTTTATCAACATGTGAAGCGGAATATGTTGCTGCATCATCATGCGTACGTCATGCAATATGGCTACGTAAATTATTGAAGGAGATGAATTTTAATCAAGAGAAGCCAACCGAAATTCGAGTGGATAACAAGTCGGCAATTGAATTGACAAAGAACCCGGTGCATCATGAAAGAAGCAAGCACATTGATGTGCGTTTTCATTTCATACGAGAACACGTGAAGAATGGTGACGTGGAGATAACTCATGTGGCGAGTCGTGATCAAGTGGCAGATATTTTCACAAAACCGCTACCGGGTGAACTTTTTGAAAAATTCAAGAAATTGCTCGGAATGCGAGAAGGAAAATAATTAAGTTTAAGGAGGGATGTTAGAAATTAATAAACTTAATTTGTAGTTAATTGTTGGAACTCTCTAGAATTGTCATGAATGTATTGGGGTTCTCTAGAAGTCATATTGTGGTCTTCTAAGTTGTCTTGAAAGATGAAAAACGTGTATAGGAAATAGAGAGTGTTAATGAGAGGTTTAAATGTTATTTAATGATAGTAGAGTGTGTAGAAAATTCTTATGGGCTCTATATAATATGTAAGGAGTCTGTTGAATGTAAGAGAGTAAGAGAATATTGATAATAAAAGTTAATTTTCTGCCATAGAGTATTCTCTCTTCCACTACTAAAATATATTAAGTTTGTCTCTATATTAAAAATCGATCCTATCAGTATATACTTTCCTTTTATGTGAGTTGTTACTGATAAACTATCCTCGCCATCAACGCGAGTTTCTACTGGGAATTCACCATAGGCACTTGTTACAGTTGTCCATTTTGGAGGCCGATTCAGAAGATATTTTGAAATTTACGTGAAATTTGCTGAAATAAAGAAAATTGGTGTGTATGTAAAGGAAGGGGCTAAAATAATTTGTGTATTTTAGAGTAATGACAACACGTTGTTATTTACAAACCTACCCACTACAAGAAATGTGCCAATTGGCCCTCATACAACTGAAGTGGCGAGAAGAGAAGCCCTTTCTCCCAGTGACTCTGAGTTACAACAGCTGCTTCACATCTTCAGGTACCTTTATTACATATTAGCAATGTTTTAAATAGCGTTTATAGCGTCATAGCGGAAAGGCTACAAAAAAAAGCTATAGCGAATAGCGTAGCTATAGCGGAAGCTATGCCACATAGCGTTTTTTTTACAAAAATTATATTATATATTTGTACTAAATATCAACATTATCTAAGTCTCATAGAACAATAAATAACACCAAATTAATTAAGAAATTATAATATTTATATTGAACCAGTACAAAGTTCAAATTGCGGTTCAAAATATCCATAGTAATATCATAAACTATCGATTTTTTTCTATTCAAAATATCTTAAGCATCATGATTCATGACATAATCTATTTTTTTTTTTCTATTCAAATTTCAAAATAACCTAGACAAGGATTTCCTTCTCGGTTTGGGCAAATTAAAAGATCTCTAGCAACAAAGCTTTTAATGATTTCGGTTTGGGATTTTATTTAACTTGTTTGGGTCTTTATTAAAGCTCATATAAATTGCCTAAAAAAACCCATTATGCATAGCGCGCACTATTTACGTTACACGCTATGTGCTATAGCAGACCGCTATTACTGCTATAGCGACTATAGCTCAATTAGCACATTTTGATGTCATAGCTTAGCGTTTAAGGTCCAAAAATGCTATAGCGTGCTATTTGTAACACTGCATATTACTATGGGCTTCGAGTGTGTTCAAGGGCTTCGAGTGTGCATTGAACGTCTACCATTAGATCAAGCTTATTTACTTATTAAAAGGAAAGTGAATAAATGATCTGCCTCTAAAATTTGTTGTTTGCATTCAAAATATACATTATACAATTTGATGAAACAATTGAAACTCATTATGAATGATCAAATCGCCCACATCAAAGAGAACCTTACCAATATTAGCACCTTAAGGACCCAACTACTATTGTATATCTGAGATTAGAATGCTCGATGATGGCTGGCAAAAAAAGGAAGAAAAGAAATAGTTCACGTATCCTTCTTGTGTATTGCTAAATTGAGGTACGGTAACAGGGAAGTAGTGGCCTGGAGTCACTGCTCTAAGAGACTGGCATGAATGCCCACAGTGGAAACCTCAGAGCCTGGCGTGAGTTGCACCGACTCTCTCAAACCTAAAGGGGTTGATTTCATCTTAGTAAGTGCCACCTTTTTTATTCTTAGTGAGTAAGAGTCGTGGAGTTATTTTCCTTATTTCTCATTTTTAACAAAGAAAAAAATGATAGAGAATGCTTCAATTTGACCCAGCTGAGAGGATATCAGCAAATGAGGCAATGGAATATCCTTACTTTGATGGCCTTGACAAATTCCAGTTTGAGAGCAACTATCTTTTTCTATACATCAAATACCTTTGAAAATCTCATTTTTGATGAGCATTCATTTGGCCTGAAATCCAATCCACGAAATAAATTGATTTATAGACGACAAGTTGAATTTAGTGATCACATAAGAGCCTTAAGGAAAGAAATCAAAGAAGAAGTACCTCAGCGCAGACGGAGAACGGAGCGATGAAGTCAGAAGTACGTTAGCTATGTATAAACTCCGCTTCATCTTCCCTTCTTCTCCCTCTTTGATAGCCACTGAAGGGTCTGTTGTTGTACTGCTGAGGTGAAATCTGGTTGACGGGTAGAGGCAAATTGAGTTGTCGATTTTGTCCACGATCGAGCGCTTTGAGCATCGCGAGAGAGGAGCTCGGAGGCTTTTGTCAACATGGCCATAAGAATGGGGCGATTTCTGTGAAGAGGGAAGATGTCCAGCGAAAAGGGAAGAGAGACGGAGAAGATTTGAGGGAAGAGCGAAGGGAGAGTTTTTAGTGGGGAAACCGAGCAACGTGAAGGGGAAGAAGATGTGGCGTGAGGAGGAAAATGGGCATGAGACATCTTACATTGAAGAGGCGAAGTTGAGCGGCGAGAAATCTGTAGTGCGAGGTGACGAACACCTACGTAAGCTTAGAATATCTTGAAGAGGCAGAAGGTGTGAAAATTTAAACGACATCAGTTGACGTCAGATCAACACAACCGGCGCCCTTCATCTATGATTAGACGGTACAGTTAAAAGAGGTGTTACCGTATAATTAGACATCTGCTAACGGGTACCTCGGGCAGGGCAGACCCGTACCCGTCCCGGGCAGCGGGCAGGATGGGTACGGGTACAACGGGTAGGCGGGTACAACGGGCACGGGTAGGCGGGTTTTTTTTTGAAAAACTCCGCCCTGCCCGTCTCAAACCCGTGCCCGTTGCGGGTAGACGGGTACAACGGGCAAGGGTACAGCGGGCACGGGCAGGACGGGCACGGGTAGAAATTTTTTTTTTTTTTTTTGCTGTTTTCTGATTTTTTTTACCGTGTCGTACGAATATTATTACGTGTTTACCGTGTCGTACGAATATTATTACGTGTCGTACGAAATATTATTTCTTTACACGAGTAATTTTATTTTATTTTCAAACTCTCATTCTAATTTTTATATATGAGTTACAAATAATAGTTCGGCTATAAAAATTGTATATATATATAATAGTTTATAAATAATACGATTCCGACATAAGAATGAGAGTTATAAACAAATAATAGTTCGGCTATTATTTGAAATAATACGCTATAATTTGTATATAAATAATAGTTTATAAATAATACGATTCCAACTATTATTCCGACACATCATATATAAATTGTATATATGAGTTACAAATAATAGTTCGGCTATAAATTAGAATGAGAGTTTAAAAATTTGAAACTAAACCAGACATAAGAACAAATACGCTAGACATAAGAACAAATACGCTAAATAAATAATAGTTTCAAATTAGAATGAGAATTTGAAACTAAACACATCTTTATAATTCCTAAATAAATAAAATTTGTAACTCATATATAAAAATTATTTGTGCGAAAATTTGTATATTTATTCGGCTAAGTACAAGTCTAATTATTTATTTCTTTACAGGAGTAATTTTATATTAAAATACGCTAGATTACTTGAAATTATGTTGAATTACACTATATTACAATAAATTATGTTCAATTATACTAAATTACGTTAAATTACAATAACCTCGCTAATTATGCTGAAATACGGTAAAAAAAACACTAAACTACGCAAAATTACGCTAAAGTAGACCGATTTTGTACCATCTTTCATGAATCATAAAATATAGTAAAAAAATTCCAAAAATAGTAAAAATTGGTAATCTGCAAGTTCATTATGTAACTAATTTACTGAGCTACTTGGATTGAATGATAGACATGAAAATCTTAATCGGAAACTTCAACTCAAGTTTTGAGGCTCTTCCCTTAGTTTTTTGACGAATCCGACGGTCGGATCGGTCCCGAAAGGAAATTAGCTTGGTACAGGGGCTGTGGAGCTCATGTCAAAATTTCAGCCCGATCCGACGGACGGATCAAAAGTTATGCCATTTTTTGTGAAGCATGCGCAGGACTTGATTAATATAACTTTGGATATTAATATTCAACATAATTAATAATTTGTATTAAACTTTGGATATTAATAAAAATGTCGGCATTTTAATTATATAGTTTCATAATTTATTTATATCTCGAAATTTGTAGTTTACATTTTAAATTGATAATATATTTTCTAAACGTTCATTTATTTTTAATAGGTTAAATAAAATATAAATAAAAAATATCTTAAATCAATTACTTTAAAACAATAAACATTTTAAATTGATAATATATTTTGTAAACGTTCAATTTAAATTGATAATATAAATCTAAATTAAATAAAAATTCAAATCTAAATTTAGATGCAAATAAAATTAAATCTAAATTGAATATAAATCTAAATTAAAATTTAAATTGAATCGAAATCTAATTTAAATCTAAACTAAATTAAATAAAAGGAAAAAAAAAAACTCAAAATAAGCCTCTGGCGGCAGCCGAACTAAAATCTGTACTCAAAATAAGCCTCTGCAAGTTAACAGAGCAGTTTTGGCTACAGGCAGCGCAATATTCACATGAAAAGCTGTACTCAGTGCGCTGCCTGTAGCCAAAACTGCTCTGTTAATATACTGCGAGTGGGGGGGAAATTTTTTGAATTAAAGTTGTTCGGCGGGCAGCGGGCACGGGCACGGGTACGCGGGTGCGGGTACACCCGTGGCGGGTGCGGGCAGACGGGCAGCGGGCACGGGTCTGCCGGGTACGGGTACACCCGGGTTTGGCACCAAAACAGGCCACCCTGCCCATTTCAAGCCCGTACCCGCGTACCCGTTTACCCGTCTATACCCGGGCACGGGTACGGGTACCCCGGGCACCGGGCACGGGCGGACCGGGTTCGGGCAGCCCGCGGCGGGCAGTGTCAAACCACTACGTATAATGATCAGTAGCACCCATCTAAAATTAAGATATTTATAATTACATTCGCATCTATAAAAATTAGTGTATTATATTATATTAATAACTGGGTATTTCAAAATGATTTCAAGTTCGAGAGAGTTTATTAAATGATTTTAAGCTTGAGTGTCTAGCGAGAGCTAAATTCAATTAATGTCGCCATATTTTTTCTTGAAGTTCTAATTAACAACTTCAATGTCGGATTTAACATTTTTTATAAGCATGCATGCAATACATCGATCTAGCTACATGGAAGTGGTAATATCAAAATTTCTGATTACAAAAGTCCAATATATATCTCATTTTTTTCTGTAAATTGAATCAATGATAGTATAGTTAAGGAATACAAATTAATGACATTTGTGCCATTTCCAATGACATGTATCAGACAAAAGAACAAGAAAGTTTCACCGATTACCCGAAGCTCTTGTTGCTTTATTTAAATGTGAACCAAAGAAAAATACATTTTGAGTTTCAACATAGCAAGTTTTACAAATTAAGTAATTGACACAAATTTGTACTGACAAAAAATAGCAAGTTTTACATAGATACCTCAATAGTGGACAGTGGACACACTAATCGTTTACTCAACACTCATATAAAATAATATTGGGCTGCGTTCTCAATTTTGGGCCTGGGCTATATGCACCTAGCACCAGCCTCCATACTTATGGACCACAATTTAAAGACCAACATATGTTCTTCAACATTTTGCTAAAATATTTTTTCACATGTCAAAACAAACTAGTGGTATAGTAATAAGATTCGTGACTAATTCGGATTTGAGCGGTTGTGAGTATTCCGCGTATTATTCGGTTTTCTGAACTTTTTCTAAATTATTCGCGAATTTTATGAATTTGACGAATTTTTCCAGAGTTTTATAAATTATTCGTGATTTTTTCAGGAAATTTTTTCCTTGTGGGATTTTTTTTTCTGCTCTCAATGTATAATTCCGAATTATACTTGAATTATTTCCGAATCACGAACTTTTTGACCTCGCCGTTCTCAAATCATTAAGTTGTCACTATGCCTAGTGGTGCTGAATTTACTACCATGAGTTGGTAAACAGAAATAATATATAATATTGACAATATATATATATATATATATATATATATATATATATATATATATATATATATAGATATATAGAGCTGGGCTATGGTGAGTTGTGAAGTAAAATGTTATTTTTACTTCACGCTCATATTTTCATTTTGAAAATCCAAACAACCGATCCGAACCGCTCAACATGTTTTCTATATTGAAATGTGCTTGGAGACTAAATTTTACATTTTTTTGGAATTTTTTTACTATTTATTAAGCCACTTTGAAAATCGCTGATCCGGTGGTCCAGAAAATTTTGCTGTTTTTTTACTGTTTACAGTGGATCAGCGATTTCAAAGTGGCTTAATAAATAGTAAAAAAATTCCAAAAAAATGTAAAATTTAGTTCCAAGCACATTACAATATTTAGAAAAAGTTGAACGGTTCGGATCGGTTGTTTAGATTTTCAAAATGAAAATAAGACGTGAAGTAAAACAACGTTTACTTCACAACTCACCATAGCCTATCTCTCTTTCTCTCTCTCTCTCTATATATATATATATATCTCGGTGCCGTAAATTAATTAGAATGAAGTGGACGGGATAGATATTGCTCAAATTATAATTATATTTTGTAGAACGATATATGTGTGTGTAATTAGACCGTACCTTTAATTATAATTATATATCGTTTTAATTAATTATATAGTCTATACGAACAATCAGATTAATGGTTCAAATAATATTTTCTAACAGTTTAGATCATACATTTTAAAGTTTTGACAAGCAATCCAAATTGTTTAATATATATGTTCTGCAAATTGACATTAACACAAAAAATATTTATTTAAAATATATCACATCCAATATATTAGTTGAAAATTACTATAACTCAACGGTTAGAAGGATATTTTGTATTGCAAATTAAAACAATACACACAAAATCAAATTAGCGATCTGACTAATTAGGCATTGATTGCTACATATAATATTAGCTAAATAGTTATATTATGCATTTTTATCATCAATTAACAAATGATTTTGTGCAATCGAAACCCTCTTTGTATCCTAGTCTAGTGTATGAAATATTTTTTTTTTCAAAGAATATAAATCATATTACACTATTATCTATGTTAACATGTAGATCACATTAAATGACTCGAATTGCTAAGATGAACTTTTAAATGCAATTAATGCATGATTTGTAATGTTAGCATTAATTTTCGGATTAAGCACTATAGTTAAAATATTATATATACTATCAATAAAACCACACCCACACCCTTCTTGTATGTACATACACAAACATAAATAAATAGTTGCTGATCCGTGCAAGGATCCAATGCTCATGATGTCTAAATTAACGGTGTCAACTTTTTTATTGGTGTTTAAATTAATAAGTGTACACTATTAGGTAGTCTATAATTATGTATAATTCCTTAATACGAGTCAGAGTGACACAGGGAGGCAAGTAGTGTTGCTTAATTTAAGGACAATGCATTTAGAGTTGACAAATTGACCCAATAAATGGCAAATTATACGTATACATAATCCTTATGCGCTTCCCATTTGGATTTAATCTTTTCAATTATTAATGATAATTCGTAGAGCATCTATGTCCTTCATATTATTGGAAAATTTCTTATTTAGAAACTATGCATGAAAATTTCTTATTAAAACCAGTTTATAAACTCCGTACTAGTCAAATGATTGGCTCAAATTATTAATTTTTTTTAATTTATTGCTGACGTGGCTTAATAAAAACTCTAAAATTAATTTTAGGGATGTGAGATCGAGTTTAGTAACTTTAGAGTTCTTAATTTCTAAAAGGTGACTAATACTTGCTTAGAAACTCATTTGAGTTGTTGTGATGTAGATGCTCTTAGTTACAATTTTTTATCTTTGATTATAAATATAAATCATTTTTGAGTAATTCTTTTGTCGCCCGCTCTCCAGTCCCCTAAACGTCCCCCCATTCTAACTAACTATGTAAATCATTAAACCACTTTGAAAAACGTGTAAAAGATGAGTCCAATTTTTTTTAAATACTTGATATCTTAGGTATGAATACTTGATGAATTATATATGAATATTTGATATCTTAGGTATGAATACTTTCCATTTTGTATGTGAATTAATTTAATCATTAATTAATGACTTTAACCAACATTTAGTGGTCCCCATCTAACTGTCAATATTCACTGGTGGAACCACTGTTATGAATACTTGCTCGATTAGGTATGAATACTTGTGTGACAGATAACTCAAAAGTATGTCATCATGAATCTCATTTGAAAGATAAAATTGTGTAGAACACGTTCGTGGTTTTAGATTTGCAAAATTCCTCATAGATCGTCAGAAATATTGGTTAGATTGAACGGAGAAAAAAAAAACCACCTTGAAAAATGTGTAAAAGATGAGTAAGTGACGTGTCCAGCTTTTTTTTAAATACTTGATATCTTAGGTATGAATACTTGATGAATTATATATGAATATTTGATATCTTAGGTATGAATACTTTTCATTTTGTATGTGAATTAATTTAATCAATGAATGTAGCACTGGTGGTGTGATCCACGTGACTTTTTTGTTGTGGTCCCCAATCCAGGCTGGTTGTTACTGGCCCCGAAAAGTAATGATCCCCAGTTGAATAGATGTTTGACAAATTTTAGTGATGAATACTTCATTGCGTAGGTATGAATACTTCATTGCGTAGGTACAAATACTTTCAATTTTAGTGATGAATATATGTTTGACAAATTACAGTTAATTACAGTTAGTGGTCCCCAGTTGTACTTTGACCGTTAGTTAGCGGGGGGACGTTTAGGGGACTGAATGGGGGGGACTGTTAGTCGATCCCATAATTTTTTTTGCCAAAAACAGCATACTGTTGATTTGCTGCAACAAGTACATATCTATATATACTAGGTGCTAATCTAGAGTTCCTGAAACTCATTGATATGGTAATAATGGGATGTTGACTTAAATGAGTTCATGTGTTAGTAGGGACGGAGTAATAATTGAAGTTAGGAATATGCAAATCAGTCCAGCAATTTTTTCAATTTTATAAATTAGGTCTAAGGCAAATTAATTATTCAGAAGTAAGCAAATTAGTTCAGGTATAAGTCCAGTACAAAGGTAGACTCAATTAATCCAATTCAAGTTTAAAGTCGATCCTCTTTTCAGAATTTTATCATTAATATTTTTACACTACTACAAAAAAAGAGATTATACACGGACAATAAAGGAAGAGCTACACGGATTTCCTACCGTGTTTAAATCGAGGGTGTACGATTAGTTCAATAACTACACACGGACTTTTGGCCGTGTGCAATTTTAAAGATTCTACACGTATAACTTCACAAACAGCCGTGTACAAAGACCAGAATGTGTCGCTCTCTACCCTTTCTACACGGACATATAGCTAAAAGGCCGTGTAGCTCTCTACCCTTTCTACACGGACTATTAGCTAAATGTCCGTGTATAAATTGGTCCGACAGGTGGGTCCCAGGTTCAGTAAAGTTCTCTGAATGGTTGCGGGCCGCAATACTTCATATACCGAAGTTTGACAATTTTAACTAATATTTATTTTAACTAATATTAACTAATATTTATTTTAACTAATATTTATTTTAACTAATATTAAATGTTTGATAAAGTTGAACATAATATTTTAAACATAATATTTTCATTAAACATAATCCTTCCTTAAATATTTTAACTAATATTAAATATTTTAACTAATATTTAGTGAAAACTAATATTTTAACTAATATTTATTTTAACTAATATTTATTTTAACTAATATTAAATGTTTGATAAAGTTGAACATAATATTTTCATTAAACATAATCCTTCCTTAAATATTTTAACTAATATTAAATATTTTAACTAATATTTAGTGAAAACTAATATTTTAACTAATATTTATTTTATTTTATTATTAAATGTTTTAACTAATATTTTCAAAAACTAATACTAATATTTGATAACATTATAAGCATTAAACATAATCCTTCATTATAAGCATTAAACTAATATTTGATAATATTTGATAATATTTGATAATACTATTACTCGCATTATGCTTTTTTCTTTTTTTCCCTCTTTTTTTCCTTTTTTATTTGATATATTACAAGCTAAAGTTGCAATATTAAAAGCTACACGGTCTTAAATAAAATAAATATTACACATTATGCTTTTTTTTTTCCTTTTTCTCCTTTTTTCCACTATTTGAACGGTACCCTCGGCCCATAATCCTTCATTGTGGTCGGACCGCATGTAGTCAGCTTCGTCTACCCCTTCAAGTGTTGCTACCTCAGTTTGCACATCGGTACAAAATGGAGGTACTTCGTCGAACTGGTCGTACTCTTCTTCATCGACGACATTTTCTACCCCGACAATCCTTCTTTTTCCGGATAGGACGACGCTCAACCTATCATCACTCGGGTCTTGTACATAAAAGACTTGGGTGGCTTGCTTGGCGAGTATAAACGGATCGTCAACGTGCCCAACCCTGTTTAAATCAACGAGTGTGAACCCGTCGTTATCAACTTTAACACCTCGGTCTTCGACCCATTGACACCGAAACACGGGAATGCTCAGGCGAGGACTGTAAATGAGCTCCCAAATTTCTTGAATAACGCCATAATATGACTTTGATGCTATTACAGCCCGGCCATCTCCGGATCTACTGAATTCTTGAGAGGTCGCCACCAACGTCACCCCACTGTTTTGCATCGTGCTCTTATCACTCTGGGATTTAGTATAAAATGTATATCCGTTAATCTCGTATCCTTGGAATGTTCTAACAACAATTTGGGGTCCTGCGCCAAGTAGTTTAACAATTTCAGGTACGGGGTGTGACTGCACTCTTTCTTTCAGCCATCCTATAAAAGAACGATTATGCTCGTTAGTAAGCCACTTCTGACTCCTCGTGTAGTTTTGTTGTTGAAGGATTGTCATGTGCTCATCTATATAGGGAGCAACATCTGTCATGTGTTGTAGTACAATAAAATGTGCCTTTTGTAGTTCATTTAGATCAGCAACTACGGCTCTCAACCCAATTGTCCCGACTCCTTGGAGCCTTCCCTCGTATCGAGATTTTGGAACGCCAATAGGATCCACACCGGTCAAGTAGTTGGTGCAAAAATCAACCACCTCCTCCGTAGAATATCCTTCTATAATGCTGCCTTCGAGTCGATGTCGGTTCCTTACGTATTTTTTCAAGATGCCCATGTATCTCTCGAATGGATACATATACCGAAGGAACACGGGACCACAAATCTTAATTTCTCTCACAAGATGAACAACAAGGTGAACCATGACATCGAAAAAAGATGGCGGAAAATACATCTCAAGTTGGCAAAGAGTAACGACGACCTCCTTTTGCAAAGAGTCCAATTTTAGAGGGTCTATCACTTTGGAATTTATTGCATTGAAGAAAGAACAAAGCTTCGTAATGGTTTGACGAACGTGCTTTGGTAAAATTCCCCGAATTGCAACCGGAATTATATGTATCAGTAAAACATGACAGTCGTGAGATTTCAGACCGACCAGTTTCAAGTCCTTCATCGACACCAACTTCTTAATATTCGAAGAATATCCTGATGGGACTTTTATACCATTGAGGCATTCACAGAAGCTTGTTTTCTCTTTCTTTGACATTGTGCACAGTGCGGGGGGTAGGTATGTGCGCTTCCCTTTCTCCTGCGGTGCGAGCTCGGGTCGTATTCCCATCTCTACCATGTCTTTTCTCACTTTAATACCATCTTTCGTCTTCCCCGGAATGTTCAATAATAAACCAATTAAACTGTCACAGACATTTTTTTCGACATGCATGACATCTAGGCAATGCCTCACTTCTAAATATTTCCAGTACGGTAGCTCCCAAAATATGGACCTCTTTTTCCAAATATTCTTCGGTAGTGCTTTGGCGCATTTTCCAAAAACAACATCAATGTTTTTTACCCGTTCGAAGACACTCTCCCCGTCTAATGGATGACGAGCCACTCCAAGCTCAATTTTTCCGTTGAATGCCATCTTCTTCTTACGATATGGGTGATTAATAGGAAGAAACCTACGATGCCCCATGAATACATTCTTTTGACAATTTTTCAACCTCAGCACCTGCGTGTCATCTTCACAGATCGGGCACGCTTTTGCTCCTTTACAAGTGTAACCCGACAAATTCCCGTACGCGGGGAAATCATTTACGGTGCAAAATACCATGGCCCGCAAGAGGTCTCTTTCATATACGCATCCCACACCGGGACGCCATCACGCCACAATTTTTGGAGGTCCTCGATTAATGGTGCGAGATATACATCTATGTCATTTCCGGGTTGTCTGGGTCCTTGGATTAGTAATGACATCATTATATATCTGCGTTTCATGCACAACCAAGGAGGAAGATTGTAGATGCATAAAAGAACTGGCCAAGTACTGTGCCGACTGCTCATACTTCCAAACGGACTCATTCCATCTGAGCTCACCACAATCCTAAGGTTCCGCGGTTCAGAACCAAATTCTTTGAAATATCTGTCAATGTTTCTCCATTGAGGAGAATCAGCCGGGTGCCTTAGTTTACCGTCATTTTTGCGCTCTTCTTCGTGCCAGCGCAATAATTTTGCATCTTTGGGATTCGCAAACAACCGTTTGAATCTCGGTATTATCGGCAAATACCACAACACCTTAGCCGGAGGTCGGCCACTTGTGTCCTCGTTACAATCATCAGTGTCCTGGTCCTTACGACGTTTATATCGTGAAACACCGCATTTAGGACAGACATGCATGGCCTCGTACTCGTTACGATACAATACACAGTCATTCAGACATGCATGTATTCTTTCGATCTTCAACCCCATTGGACATATCAACTTCTTTGCCTGATATGTTGTACCGGGTAACTCGTTGTTATCTGGGAGCATTTCTCCTAAAAGCTGTAATAAGGACGTGAAACTCTTATCGCTCCAACCATTGTCTGCTTTTAAGTTTAATAATTTCAACACAGCTGACAGTTTTGTAAATTTGGTACACCCGGGATACAACGGCTTCTTAGATTCATTAGACAAATTTTGAAATTTATCATAATTTTTATCACTAATTTCATCTTCCACATCACGTAACATATCCTCCAAATTTTCAGTAAACTCGTGTTCTACATTTTCATCAAAATTCCTCTCCATCTCATCATCGTCATTTTCGGGTTCGACGTTAATATCAGAATATTCGGCACTCTCATAATCCTCGTTCCAATCAAGTTCAAAATTATCAGAAATTCCAACATTCTCATCATTCAATTCACGATTACAATCCTTTTTGGCACTACTACTTTCCCCAAATTTCTCACCATGCATGAACCAACATGTATATCTCTTCTTAAATCCCCGACAAATCAAATGAGCTCTAATTTCTTCGATGTCCAAAAATCTTAATAAATTTTTACAATCTTTACAAGGACATAAAATGTCTTCTTCTTTTTTATTCACTCTATAACTCTCAGCAAATTTTATAAACTCATCAACGCGAACCAAATATTCTTCACTGTCACGTCGCATTTCATACATCCAGCTTCGATCCATCTGTAAATTAAATTAAAAAAATGATTTGATCAATTAATCATGCATGGTCAACATTCTCCTTCGTGTACAAAATTTTGGGCTTACAAAGGGCCGGTTTACAATCCTAACCCACTCTTTGAATATTATGTCTCATATGTGAACACATATTAGCGAGATTTAATTAGTATTTGAGAAAAATTCGGCAGCATTTCCCCTTAACTCCCCAAGTATGCGTACGAACCACATACTCGTAGGAGCAATAAGGGAAAATACTGTCGAACTTTCCTCAAATACTAATTAAATCCCGCTAATATGTGTTCACATCCTAAATGAGACATAATATTCAAAGAGCAGTCCCAAAACGGGGACTATCCAAAATTAATCCCTATTGGATTAATTTTGAACGGGCATGGACCTAAAAGCATCTAAAGGTCGGTTATTGGACCACAATACGTACACTAATTAATTACATCTAAAATTAAGAATTCAAGAATGCATGAAATGACCTAATTAAATAAGCCTAAATAACAGAAAATTAGAGAAAGAAAATGATTTAAATACATATTACTAACCTTAGAAAGATGGAGAGGAGAAAATACAAACTTAATTCAAAGATCTCAGATCTCAGCTGCTGGCCTCGATCAATTCGCAGAAATAAAAAGCTCAGTTCGAGATGTATGAACTAAAAACTTGATCAAAACGGCGCTCTGGAAGGGAAGATAATAAAACCCTACACTATTATACACGGCTATTTAGTTATATATCCGTGTAGCTCTCCACCTATTTCTACACGGCTTTTTAGTTATAAAGCCGTGTACAATTATAAGAATTCTACACGGCTATATTATCAAAAAGCCGTGTATAATGTTCCTACACGGATAATTAGTTATAAACCGTGTAGCTCTCTCAATTATTTGCACACCCACTTCTTTACACACGGATTTGTGGTTTCTAATAAACCGTGTAGCTCTCTCTAATAATTCTACACTGATTATTAACTAATTATCCGTGTAGAAATCGTGCAGATCTTTTGGACTCATGTTTGGTACACTGTTTTTAATATAATTGCCAAATCCGTGTACAATGTGCAGTGTACAAAGCCAGTTTTTGTAGTAGTGTTAGGAGGAATCTCATATATATATACAACTAAAAAATTATGAAGTTACGTATTTATCACTTCAAATTTTTATAATTACATATTTACTATCCTAAATTCTAACAACTCACGTATTTACCCAATATAACTTATATATATATTAAATGGCAAATTCTTCTATGGATGTAAGGACCTATTTGTAAAATAAGCATATTTTCATTTTCAAAGTTCAAACAGTCGATCCGACCGTTCAACATTTTCTCCATATTACAATGTACTTGGAGGTCAAATTTTACATTTTTCTGAATTCTTTTACTATTTATTAAGATGGGTACAAAATTCAATGGTCTGAATTTGACTAGTTTTGTAAAGTACTTAATAAATAGTAAAAAAATTCAGAAAAATGTAAAATTTGACCTCCAAGTACATTCTAATATGGAGATAATGTTGAACGGTCGGATCGACTGTTTGAACTTTGAAAATGAAAATATATTCATTTTACAAATAGGTCCTTACATCCATAGAATCATCCTTCATATTAAATATACTCAAAACTCAAATTAATTATATTTAAATTTTAAAAACTACAATTAATTAAGGATGAATTAAAACTAGACTCATTCCTCCTGTACCCGCTCTGACAATGGATAGAATTAAGCTGTGCTTCTCTGACCACCTGACATATACTTTGCCACCATCTCATTTGAGTCCAATTATGACAGCAGTCTTGGCCAAGCCTTCTCCTACCATCCCGCGTAAGCAGCCACCGCAACCGCAAACACTCATGTTGTCAGAAGCTGGCTGTAATAATAGCGAGTCATACAGGAGATAGCGAGAGAGGTTATAAAGAGCGTGCAATGAGTGCAGGCGAGAGCTGGAGAAGACAAGAGTCCAATCCAAATGTGGAGAATGAGTCCAATTTTAATTAGCCCTTAATTAATTGTAGCTCTTAAAATCTTAAACATAATTAATTTGAGTATTGGATATATTTGTAACATATATAAATTATATAGGGAAAATTTCCGGTGTACTCATGCAAAATTTTGGAATAGCCAATTTCCCCATGAGAATACTATAATAAGCTAATATCCCTATACAAATTAACATTCTTTCTTATATCCTTTTATTTATTTAACCTTTTATTCAATTATTATAAAATTAGAATTGACAACTATGCCCTTCCATCCATTGTCTTCTCAGTTTACCTTTCTTGCACAGTCCGTATAAAAGAATGTTACAGGTAATAGCATCAGGCAGACAAGCTCATGCTCTTTAGAAATTAATTGGTCGCTAATTAATACAGTTTATGATCCCTTCAAAGCTCTGGGAGCGATTGGAATTACAATAGGGGGTTTACTAATTCAATCGCTAATGGCATCAGGCTCATGCTCCACCAATATTACGGACCTCATAGATTGGTTGTATAATAAGTTTCTATAAAAAATCATTAAAAGATCATAGTCAATTTTGTTCGTCGGAAGCTTTCGGGATGAAGCCATGACGATGGCCGATGATATGGTGCCGGCAATCTTACCACCATTGAGGCGTGCTGTTGCAATTAATGCTCACCACAACGACAACAGCTGTGGTTGCGGCATTGGTTCTCGGGACCTCGTCCCAATATGAGGAGTCACACGAGGAGGAAGATGATGGACTGGGTCGAGGTGGCGCATGCAGCAAAGGAGGTGCTGCAATCAGCTCCGACGATCGTTTTTCATCTGAGAGCACCGCTGCATTCTTACCTTATGAAGATCAATCAAACAAAAATTCATTTTTTGTTTAGAGGGAAACTGAGAGTTCTCTCTCTATTAGTAGATGAGTTGACTTAATTAGTAACGTTTTCTTTTTGCTAATGTCAAAATTATCAAATGAATGTGTTTGTTTAATGACCCCCTCAAAAGTTCAGAGAGCAATTTGAATTATCCTATAACATTCAATTATGCGGACTGTGGAAGAACGGTGAACTGAG